>DWJZ01006930.1:0-12567 GCA_018249125.1 Asbolis capucinus
CAATGATACATGTGTCACCTTCGTACATTAGGCACTTCAAATTTTGATTTGAAAAACGAAAGAAGAAAGAAAGAAAACATTTATTTTGACGCTAAAATAAAAAAAAAAACTTATGAAAATAAAAAAACAAAGAATCATCAACGCCAAAAAAGGACCACACTCAGTTAGAAAGTCATGAGCCACACCAACCCATAACTAATGGTTGAGACGCCATCTTTTTAAACTTACGTCTAAATTCCTACGATTAGCGATTTTACTATTTGACGTATTGGCTATTGAAAAAATGGTTTTAATCAGAAATATTAAAATTTTTGTTATAATTATAATATAATATTTCATTAAATTTTAAATAATTCGGTATTTATATGTGATAGCATTATTAATTTATTTTTTTAATTTTGATTTTATTGAGATTCGCGGACGCATGTCAGGCGCTTAGTTTATATTTACAGGAACCAACTCGAGCGACTTTTAACCCTTTCATAGCCCGTAAACTGTTTAATAGTTTAACTCTATTTAAATACGTAAATAGCATAAAAATTTTTTTGGCACTAGCCAGTATTCTAGTATGGCAGGAACAATTTTATGGCGCGTTATTAATCTATATTAGATATTCTATTATCAACCTCTACTCTATGTAAATTCTGGAATGGATCTGGACTTTTCCATACATA
The DNA here is from genome assembly GCA_018249125.1 of Asbolis capucinus. Classification (NCBI taxonomy): domain Eukaryota; kingdom Metazoa; phylum Arthropoda; class Insecta; order Lepidoptera; family Hesperiidae; genus Asbolis; species Asbolis capucinus. The sequence goes on from DWJZ01006930.1 coordinate 675, forward strand.
TTCGACAAAATTGTATGGTCCAGATCGAATGTGCGCCGAATATAATTGCATGGAATATGCTCCTGTCTGAAGTACCCGTAACATAGCATCAAGACCACAATATGTGGAGTTTAGAATCATATATTTCAATTATATATCATTGTTACGGAAATTATTATTTTTATAACTATGTTATTTATTATGTTGTGTAAATAAAGAATTACTTAAAGACTTTGTTATTACTACTGCTGGCTTCAACCCAATAATGGCCCGCTACTGAGCACGGGTCTCGTACTGAGGAGGCCTAAAAATAGGCCTATGGAGTATGCTCCATCACGATGCTACAATGCTTATGCTGGAGGGGTTAGTGGCCAAGTGTCGAAAGCTTTTATACCAGCCTAATGCCTCCGACATGGCTTAACGGGACCAACGGCCTTCCGTGCCCTCCGAGGCACAGAAGCGCTCATGAAATTATTGCCAGTAGCGGTCATCCATCCTCTTACCGACCGTGCCCGCTGTAACTTTTTCGGCGCTTACAATCAACAAATCACCGAGCTATGAACGCTGCAAACTACGACTTCTATGTTATTTGATAAAATAAATAAATAAATGTTATTTCATAGCCTCGAACAAATAACGCAGAAATCATGAACTGAATGAGCTATAAAGTGAAGTCTTAAAATAGATACATTATAATCTAACTATACTCTTCTTTTTTCAAACAACGAAAACTAATAATAACCCTGTTACTGGCAGATACGTCAACCTATGACGTATGCTGTCAGCCAAATCAACTGTCAAAATCGTTAAAGACAAAACATTAATCATAGACACATAGGTGATCATCGAACAACAAAAAAAATAGTAATTTTGTAAGAATACACAAACAATCAACCGAATGTTATGGCACATTCATAACCTTAAAAACACAGATGAGTCACCTCTGATTTGGGTTCCAGTAGCCGCGTACACGTCGGCGGATTGACAGTCTGATCATATTCATTATCTGCGCTTAAGCTGAGATATAAATAAAAACATGTAATGTGCGCCAAATCAGTACAAGAGTGATATGTTATACGCAATAAGTACAGTACGCTATAAGTTACTAAATAAAGTTTTTTGTGAGATTATATAGTGTATAAATGCCAAGATGGTCGATATGCCAGACGCGAAAAAATGTTGCTTTTGTATTCCGTTGCGTCGTGGGTTATTAGGTATCGGCTATTTTAAACTGGTGAGTTAAACTATGTAGTACCATTACTAACACAAGCTATAATGATATGAGTACCGAAGTTTACTGTATGTACCTAATATCGTTTTTCTTATCTGTACAATACTTGTAAACAAACCAGTTGATAACAATGTCACAGTTTTGTTATAAAATCGTCACAATAACACACTAATATTTTAGGTCGTAACAATTTTGGAATGTCACAACGTGCGAGTTTTGTAGAAATAACGAAAAAAAAAAGTTTAAATTCAACTTTTAAAGTAATTTATTGGCAAAGAATTGTTTAAAAGTTTTGTACGGATACAAAAAAGGACGGGATAATTATTAAGCGAACTGATTAAGGAATGTGTTGGCTGGATTCAACACATAGCCCATCAATGAGCAAGCATCTCGAGCAAACATAGCCGGCTTGAAAGTTGGTCTTTCGAAACTCTGTCTCGGTGGTCCTGGGTTCGAATCTTACGCGCAAATTTCAGAGACATGTGCGTATTAGAAGTTAATTATCATTATTCGATGAAGGAAAACATCGTGAGGAAACTTGCACATCTCAGCATTCTCATAAAATTATTGAACTACCAATCCGTATTTAGCCAGCGTTATTGACTATGGCCTAGTCTACTCAAATTGCAACTGACGAACACTCTCCTCGTAACTTAGTATAGACATAGAGCGTCCACGCTTCGGTGCAGATTGGTAGAGGCTGCAGTGGCCAACCCAATCGTCAAAAAAAACCGTAAAATAAAATGTATATATATGTATATATATATATATCCTGAAGTGATATTAAGTTGATGTGTTTGGGTCAGTCAGGTTCAACGATGTACCGCTACCCTTGCGGTTTTATAACCAAGTTTTCGTTTCAGGTGTGTAGTATTGCTGCCTTGGCGATAATAATATTTTACTCTATGATATTAATATATTACGATGCAATGGATGGCCAGCTAACGGCTTTTACCATCATGTTATATATTACGGTATTGCTGGATATAATATTTATCATAATATTCATAGCCAGTGCTCACAAAGTAAGTAATAAGAAAAATACTTATAAATAAAATTTTATGATAAAATAAAAGCTTCTAGAAACGGCCACGCGCAATGCAGTTTTGTTTAATGTAATACTATTACTGTGCCGACTAGTCGGTAAAGCCCACTATCGTAGTCGGTGACCAGTCGGCAAAGAGTGCCGACTATCCGGCCTCTCATCTCTATGTGTACTTCTCAATTATTTTGATTTAATACGTTTTAAAAAATTTAAGACTGAATTCTACTATTATAAGTGTGAAAGTTTGTGAGGATTGGTGTTTGTTATTGCCTCATGCAAAAACTAGTGGATCGACCTGAATGAAATTTAGCACAGAGATAGACTATAGTGTGGAATAACACATAGGCTACTTTTTATCAGAGGTAGCGATTTCAGGGAACTCATTTCTTGTCTACAGTTATATTAGTATTATTGGACATTCCGCATTCCCTGTATAACACGTGCTCAGCCGTAGTACTTTGTTTTACCAATAAGTTCAAAGTCGCTTAAGTTCAGAAGTCGTTCGATTGCAATCTAGCTGGACTTTGGTATTCTCATTTATATGCGCTTCAATAGAACTTAAACTCTGCATAATCGGAATATAGTTGACATTTCGTCGACGAACGACTTTCGGATCGATGTCGTTAGGGTGCAGTTGAAAGCCGATTGTGAATACCGAATTGCACTTCAACGACAAAGTCGTCACAATATCGCTACGACTTGTGAAACGAGTATCGGCTGGCAAATATAATGACAATACAAAATTTTGAGCATTTTTTTTGTTAATTTATAAGTTACCGTAATTCTAGTGAATTTTCAGAAAAACTACAAATACCTTCGAATATTCTACTATTTCTCAGTGGCCGAGCTCGCAAATTATTCAATCCTACTGATAATATGTATTTCTTGGATGGCAATAACTACTGAAAGTGTACTGCACATCGTACTAGGAGGGGCGAGTTTTATATTTATTGTAATGGGTAAGGATAAATTTAAACATATTATAAAAAGCAAGGTGTTCCCTGTTTATTACAAGATTTTATTTAACTTACAGTGTATGTTTGTATATTAGTATGTTAGTAAATATATTCTTTTGTTACGGGTCAAATCTTGCAAGCTTAATTAGACCCACTTCCTCTACTATCGATACTGCTTCAGTTCCGATGACAATGTATTTTTATAATAAGTATGATATCCTGCTATGCTCAGGATTGTCGATGGCTTCAATCCATCGATGGCATATTACTGAGCATGGGTTTCTTCTTATACTGAGGAGGCGTCGAGTCCTCCATCACGGTGCTCCAATTGGTGAAGTGGCCAACCAAGTTATTGTCGGAAGTTATTATGCCGTTCGCAGGCCTCCGACATGGTTTAAAGATTGCTATTGGGATCCATTACGCGCCGTCCGAAGCACGGAAGCGTTCATAAAATTTTTGCCACCAGCAGTGACCACCTTCTATTGACCACGCCCGCTGTTGCTTAACTTAATTTATATTATTAGTAATATGAATGGATCATTACGAGTGACATAGTATATACTCATATTATCCTGGAAAAAGGTATTTTGACTGGGAACCGAGTAACAGCAACATATAATGTAACATTTTTATAAAATATGTATGTATATATGATATGAGACATTGTTACTTCCCGATTCCATTATTTAATGTATTGTTAATTGTTAATATTTAAGTTAATTGACTACAATTTTTATCTGTATGCAAATGTATAATTAATGATTTTAATTTTGACTAAAAATAATTTGTTACATTGTGACTACGAACCGACTTCTGTTCTCTGTGCATTATAAATGAAGTGACACTGAAGCAGTATCTTTTTTGTACAAGTATGTGTTAGTGAAATTCGGTGTTAACTTTGTTAACGCATCAATTAAATAAATAAATACAGTTTTGTGGATGGTTCTAAAATCTATATTAATAATAGAATTGTAACAAAGTCAATTTTGTGCTTTAAATATTTTATGAAAATTTTGATGCCGGGGTGTACTTTTATTATCGATATAGAGACCAAATATATTTTTTTTGGATTCTCTGTCTGTTCCGTCGATCCGTCCGTTCGAACTTCACGCAAAAATTACTGGACAGGTTTAGATAAAACTTGTCATGTCATATTGTCTTCTGAGACGTAATAAAATTATGTAATATCCACGTGCTGTTTTGAATGAATCCATCTTAGAAGTGTGAATCTAGAGTCTTCTTTTAATCATAATATTTGTTTCAGTTCTACACATATATTTCATCTACCTCGTGCGAAGTGAGATGAGGAAATTACAACTCAACACTTTGTTCAGCTTCAGAAGTCACGTCGATGAGCCAGAATGTTCTGCACAAGTTCTCGAATAAAAATGAAAAAGATAGAATTATACACTATATTGACTATTTATTGCATTTTATCTTATAGTGATATAATATATAAAAATATGTACGAAAGTGATCTGTCTATCTGTTACGCATAACTCACTGAACCAATTTTTACGAAAATTGGCGCAGAGATTAGCTGGAGTGTGGAGTGGAGATAAGTGGAGGAAAAACTATGGCTATTTTTTATCACGAGAAATTAATTTAGAAGGATTAAAATAGGAATGAAAGGTTCAGTAAAAAGTAGATAATACAAGTGTATAGACGTGGAACGAAGATAATAAAAACAATGACTAAAGAAATCCAGCGTTTGGGGTGGCCGCCAACCCCTCCACTAATGCGCAATGGAGCAGCGTGTTGGAGAATGCTCTAAAACTCCTCAGTTTGATGGGAAACCCACTCAGTAATCTGCCATCAATGGGGTGAAGCCATATATTTTTAAATAGTGTAGAAATATTTAAGAAATTCACTCATTGGGGCGCCCTAAAATACAAACCTCAATCCCATGCTGTCCTACCAGGAGCTTGTAAAAGGCGTACAGAAATCAGTTGCTCGGTGGTAGAGCTTTGTGATGCCTGTCTGGTTGGCTACCACCAGGCTTGAGAGCCAGTACTCCTCTTTTCATTTAGTCATCCGCCTTCCCGTTTTTTTCTATCACCAGTCCTGAAGCAGTATATTATTGATGTGTCTGGGGTCATATGATATCATAATTTATTCCTGTTGCTTTATGTACTGTTTCCCTTGTTTCGTTTTTTACAAGCTTATATTTAACTTGCAGTGTATGTTTGTATATTAGTTTGTTTGTTTGTTATCTGATTGGGTCGAATCTTGCGAGCTTGCAAGTCCCACTTCCTCCTACATTACGGAGCTGAAATTTTACATAATCCTTCTATCCTGATGGCAATGTATTTTTATGGTAAGCATGATCTGATACTACAATCAGGAGTGGCTGCAGACAAGTGAACTCCTCAACGGTTAACAGTACAGTTATGAAATTTTATGTTTCTTTGTATTAGGGATCTATAATCTATAATGCTTGTGCGATCTATAAAGTTTGTGTTTTTTAAATGCGATCTATAAAGCTTGTGTTTTTTAAATATTTTAATAAACCTTTTTCTTTCTGTGCTTGTTTCATATCTTCCTTAACACAATCCAACTATTCTTACGTCAAAATACATGAAATAAGTTTTTTTGACTTCGAGATTGATACTTTTACCCGGCGGAATGAAATATGATAACAGATCAATGTACTGTAATTATATGCAGTGATATTATAACTATAGATATGACATGGTGTTGGCAACAACATTATAGTTTTCATACTTTTATAATGAAAAATAATATTTTTTTACTCTCATCTGTCTTTTACTTTTTTATTTTGTCACTGTCAACTAATATATGTATAATGTATATCTTTGACATGTAACACTAAAATTATTTGAAATAATAATAAATTGATATAATTTTCAAGTCGTTTTCACACTATTTCGCTACGAAGGTATCCGCACATGCGTACACTACTTTTAGCAAGTTTCACATGAGCGCCCTTAAACCGATTCCGATGGTGAATAAATAAATATCTTTGGACAACTCACACACCTCCATCTAACCCCAAACTAAGCGTTAGCTTGTACTTTAGTGATCAGACAACTTATAAACACACATATATATTTTTAAACACACAGTTATATAAATATTTTTTACACCCAAACACACAGATCAAACATTCCTGCTCATAACAGAAAAGTTTGACCTGGGTGGAATTGAATCCACGACCTACGTTGTAGTAATCAAGTTCACAAATCACTAGACCAACCAGCTGTTTTATTAAAATAAAAACAATTACAGCGAATTTTTAAATTGTCATACGTCATAGAGTAATCATTCTGTAGAGTATTCGTAGGTCGTTTGAAGTTACGCGCCCAATACCTTAGACATCATAGCCGCTCATTAGGAATGGTCCATGTCAAGTATTAATTTATTCTACTTTTAAAAAGTTACAATATGGCGTCTGAACGCGGATCAAAAACTGATGCTCAAAATGTATAAAGCATATCTATCTATGGTTACAATATCATTGCTTATACGGCAAGCTGGACGTACAACAAAATAAATGCATCAATCCAGTTTACATCTCGTGCTAGAGGTCCGCGGATGTGTTACGGTCTCCTTAATCGAATGTTTTTAAAAAATACAAAAACAAAATGTATATCGACTTACCTGAATTGAAAAAATGTTGCTGCTGTTTACCTCTTCGTCGCGGACTACTCTTCTGGATTTATTTGAAAATGGTAAGTAGTTGTTTGTTATTTATTAAAAAAAACACGTTCGGCGAATAACAGTATTATTGTGTGACACACGAAGTAACGTTACTTTTTGTTTTTACATAGTTCAAGCTTATTTATTTTTTTAATGATTGGGGATGTGTTAAAATTTTACAAGGTGAATTTTGATTTACGGCGAAAGATAGGTAGTAGTACGTAATATATGCACTATATTACTTAGTATACTACAAAATTGAAAATTGCGTATTTCCTCAATGCATTTATATGATAAGCTCGACCTGATACTTCCGTTTTTGATTATTTGATAAATAGAACCAACATTAAATACAGTTATATATGTTTATTTTTATTGGGCCTTAATAATAAATTATTTATTAAAGAATTTTAGCATAAGGAAAGAAATTAAATTAAATTTAACGACTGGAATAAGTTGTCGCGTGAGTTTTTCCGTTCGGTATCAATGTAAATGTCTTCAAGTCAAGAATGAATATGCTTCTAATAAGTTAGTGCGCTTTACCATCAAAGACTTCAACACCACTTACCATCAGGTGGGATCGTAGGCAAGTGCGAACTTATTTCTATGGTAAAAAAAAAATTATGGTAAAATTATTTATTTATGGAAAATTTAATAAATAATATTTATTTAAATTTATTTATTTCTGACTTGTTGTTGTTGGGATTGAAATATTACATACGTTGTTTTTTTTTTAAATTGTATTAGAATCAAGACGGAGGACCATACTTTACGAAAATGAAATTTCGCGCACACTTTTAGTCAATGATTTATTTTATGATAAATACTCATCTGATCTGACAATAAATTCTCCAGGCAACGGAACTCCTCAATGGTGAACACTAATGATTTTAAAGTACCCTTCATACTAAGAGGAGGCCCCAGTAGTGACAGCCACGGACTGCAATATGATGTACATATGTGTTGTACAAGCCACTGGGAATTTTAGTGTATATATATATATGTGTGTGAAAGTATTATTATAATTATGTATACTATATTATACTATTTTTTATAATTATTATTGTTTTCAGATTCTTGAACTCATGTTATTACCGGTCTTAATATACGTGCAGTATGTTATCGACAGGAATTCCAGTAATCTTGCTTCTACGATATATACTATAGAAATCATCTTATGTCTTAATGATATTGCATTCTGTATTCTGTTTCTGATCAGCGCCCACAGAGTAAGTAAAAATTTATATAATATGTATAGTACATCCCCCCCTTTACCCAAACTTTTTCATCTCCCTTTTAACCCCCCTTCTTTACAGCCGATGAAAAAGAATACAGGATAGGTGATGGAAAGTATACATTTTACTCGCGACACAAAGATTTTTTAAATTTTTCTATGTTTGCTAATCGAGCGTGTTCTCGAGAAATCTGTTCAGCTTTACGAAAATCCGCTTTTATTATTAAAATGCACGTGCGAGTTTTTAAACATATGTTTGTGTCGAGGGTTAATTTTAATTTTAGTTTTGTCATAAATACTAATGAAATGAGAAAAAAAAGATACTTTGTTTAACATAGCTAGAGCATGATATTGTCATAAATCATATAAGATCAATTGGTCTATTGTTTTACCAGAAAACTCCGCTCCAGGTCTAGTAGTATAGGCCGGAAAATACTTATAAGTCGGTGTTTCCGTTTGATTACAATGTAAATGTCTTCAAGTCGAGAGTGAATAGGCATGTACAAAGTTAATGCGCTCTACCATCAAAGACTTACCATGAGGTGGGATTGTAGTTAAGCGCTAACTTATTTAGGGTAAAAAAAATATAAGATAACAATATCACATGCTAATAAATTATCGTTATATGTACTAATCATTAAATATAATAACAGTGTTATTGAAGTAATATGTCTGTTATTTGTTTATCATAAATATTTTGCACTTTGACATTAAAAGCGGCTGAGATTTTTAAGTAAACTCTGTTTTGATACTATAACCTACTAAGATACGCTCGCGGTACCGCCTAGGGTTGCCAACTTTTTTTGTTTGAATATAGTTTTTTTTAAATAGCATAAAAAATATAAATAGTACGCTTCAAAAAATATAGAATATTATGGAGAGATTAACAAATTGTTACATTTTTAACTCATTTGATTTTTCGAAACCATTTTTTTTGTTTCACGCGCACGCAAACGACGTAAGACAAACGAAAGGCGCGTTAAAGAATTCTGGCATGTGTTTTTATTAGTTTAATTGTCGCAAAATATAAATATTGATATGATGTACTCAAATACAGTATTTTCGCGTACTATAATATTTATTGAACAGTATATAGTGTGAAGTCCCGAAATACAGTACAATACAATACAATATAATAAGGTTGGCAATCCTAGGTACCGCCCGTGTGATACATTGGTATAAAGTGACTTTTTAATTTATTCTAGACTATATCACTTTGTTTTGAAGATTGAAGGAATAACAAAAATCCATACATCAGTACGCATGAATTTTCGCATTTATTTTAGCAGGATTTTATACGAGACCGCTATATGGTTTTGTACGTGCTTACAAGTGTCTCAGATACCTAGTAGATATGTAGGACAGATAAAGGGTCACTCTCGGGTTAAGCGGTTTTTAATTTTGTTCACTACATAGGCTATTCTCTGGACAAATAAGAGGTGGAAGACACCCGAAAACGCTAGTGCCTTGGCGGGGACTTACTGCACAAAGAGCTAGGAGGATGTGTCAAAAAATCTTGAGTCCTTCCGTGCTTCGGAGTGAACGTAATGCTCTACGGCTTTTATTATCGTTAGATATCGCTACCGCTAGGATCCGAGGCCTTAGGGTTCCATAAAAGCTACTGTCTGGCCAACTCAGTATCTCCTCCAATCTGCATTGGAGCAGCATGGTGAAGTATGCTCCAGGCCTCCTCAGTTTGAAGAAAGATCCGTGTTTTGTAGTAAGCCGTTAATGAGCCAATAATTTTAATTCTTAGTAGTCCTACTAACCTACTAATAATATAAATGTGAAAGTTGGAACATGTTTGAATTCTTATCATCACTTGATAACTGTTGTACGGATTTAGATGAAACTTGGCACACAGATAGACGACATTGATGAAATGAACATAGGATAAATTTTATCCCGGTAGTAGATTGCCCTGAAATTAAGATGACGTTTTTACGTTAAACGGGTTAATTTCAAACTTGGCACAGAGATAAATTTGACGGAGTTAAGCGAAACGGATCCAATCCACATTAAGGTCAAAAGTGACTGCATTGAACTCATTTTAAACAGCAATATTATCAATCAATTAAAAGGATTCAAATAAAAACGATGATATATAGTTGTTTTTTTAAATTTTATATTGTTGTTATATTAAATTTTATAGTGTTTAAAATAATTTTATTTCAATGAAATCACTTTTGATCTTGATGTGGATTGAATCCGTTTCGCTTAAATACATCCAATTATTCTCTAGAATAACACAGGATCAACACATAACGGAGGCGACGCAGGCAAATACTAGTATTATTTGTTTCAGAAAAAGCATGAACATATGAGAATCTTCTATCGATACTCCATTGTTATTTTAATTCTTGGAGTACTCGTGTTTCTAGCATTTGTTGGAATGGAAATATACATAACATATACGACTTTGCCATTTGCAATATTCTTCTTGCAGTACATGGTGCAATTCACCTGCTTCTTCTTTCTACAATTAGGTATGTATTTTTGACCAAGTACAAGACCACTTTGGTCTCTCGAACGAGGGTTTACCTGCACTCTTGAGACTTCTCTATAAAGTGCTGGAAGATATGTAATGTCTGCAAATCCGCACTTGGCCAGCGTGGTAGACTATGGCCTAGACCCTTCATAGTGTGGCAGGACTATCATCATTGAAGAATTCATAGACTTGTGCCAATCGTAACTGATCAAGTACAGCGGGCACAGTCGGTAGGATGACCGTTAGTGGCAAAACTTCTTAACCAATTGTTCTTTGTAGGAAATGTAAAACCGTCGGTACTTGTATGATACCGTTAAATGGCAGTCGTTAAACCATATCGGAAGTTTTGCTTGGTATACAAACTTCTGAACCTGGTTGAACTATAATCTCTCAACCGATTTATTTTTATGATAAAGAATGTAACGTCGAGACTGTCGCAAATTTTATTGATCACGGCCGATATAAGGTCCTGGAGAACAGATGGATTGGAATCACCGAAAGCTCTGGAAACACAGCACTGATTTTCAGTCCAATCCTTTCTACATATTGTTAATTGTAGGTTATCGAAGGTTTATACATAATTAGACAATTACTTTATTTTGACAAAATATTATAATCGCAAACAGCAATTGTTTATATATATAAAAATTAATGTGTGTTTGTTTGTGAGTTTCTTTGTACTTTATAGACTCTGAAATGGTTTGAGATTGAGCAGTTTGTTCAGAATTCTCTGGAAAATGTTTTGGAAGCAAAATGACATCGATGGATCACATAGTAGATGTATTTTGTATAAATAAATACATATAATAAATTCTAATTTTATATTATACAAATATAATTCATTACTTTTTTTCAGTACTGCACGCATACCTCATCATTCTCGTGCGAAGCGAAGTGCTGAAGTTGGAGAGGAATGCTAAGTTTGAATTTGTGAATCACAGCAATGCACCTTTTTGCAAAGCGCAGATAATAATGTAACTTAATTTAAGTATTTAAGCTTTAATGTTAATCTTAAGTTCCATGTAAGCTTATTATTTAATATATTTTTAAATCTCAAATCATTTTATAATGCAATTGTATTTCGTTGCGCTAGTTTATACTATCTTGAGTCTATGTCAAAGATAAAAGTAAGTCGCTGGCCGATCAGAGACAAAGCTGTCAGTGTCATAGTTTGGTACGGTTTGAATTTCGAATTCGCGCGCGCATGAAACGCACGCAAGACTTTAGTCTTACTCAGCGCCAAGGGACCCACACGGCCGCCTCCCTTTTCCAAAACATAGCATTAGGATTTTGACTGACA
>DWJZ01006931.1:0-12564 GCA_018249125.1 Asbolis capucinus
AATAGATATATTTAGCCCGACTAACTGGGATTGTATCGATCAATTTTATTATTGATTTTTCTAATACTGGCAACATCGAAGACTACTGAAGTTAGTGACGTTTGTCAAGCTGTCATCTACAATGTCAGCTGCAAACTACCAAGGCCATTACTTTGTTTGTCTTTGCAACATAGTAAGCGCTCGTGTTTTGTATTTTGACTTTAACGGATACCTACGCATTTCAAACGGACACTGACGATTCTTCTTCAATTAACGACCACTGCTTTCTCCTCCTGCTCAATATCTTGATGATATTTTAATTATTTATGACACTAATGATGAGTAAAAAATAATTTAATTGATTATTTTCTACTCATTATTAAAAAATAATAATAAATTAGTTATGCAAGTTCGTTGATTGTAGAAAAAATAAACACTCATAATTTCTAAACCCCGTCTTTTTTTTTAATAATCTTTCACAAAACAATTCCTATTAACATATACTAACAATCTAGCATATTTTTTCTTCTGTGCATTTATGGCCAAAATCTCTTAGAGGAATGGGCATCCTCCTTTAACAATACAAGCCAAGGCCGGTGCAGCCCGTGTTGCTCGCACGGCGCCCGACCAACTACGTCACGGACTAGGACAGGAACGTTATCATCCACCTTATACAGGCTTATCTGTCCTATTTATAAATACTTATATCATTATAAATACATCAATGACAGGCCGGGTGGTCTAGTGGTTAGTGAAGCTGACTACTACACCGGAGGTCGTGGATTCGATTTCTACCCAGGTTAAACATTTCTGTGATGAGCAGGAGTGTTTGTTCTGTGTGTCTGGATGTGTAATAGAAATATCTATTTAAGTATATAGTTAAAAGTATATGTATATGTATGTTGATCAGTTATCTGATCACCACAGTACAAGTTAGTGTTTAGTTTGGGTTCAGATGGCCGTGTGTAGGTTGTTCAAAGATGTTTATTATATTACTATCATTAATCATACACACATACATATCATTAAAGTTCAATACCCATAGATATCAATACAAGATCGAATCATCAAAGATCGAAAGATCAATGAATGTATTAAGAACTCACAAACATTATTAATTTCTATTTATTTATTTTACAAAATTCACAGCTCTGAAGTGGTAAAATATACATGACATGTGGAAAAAACATACAGCCAATTATTTTTTTACAACTATTTTTTTTGTTTAACTACGACTGTCGCTAAATTATTCAATAGGTAATGTCAATACCACTTATAAAACGTCATTGATCTTTTTTTCTTGGAACAAATTCCACTGAGAGAATATCACCGGGCACAGTTAGAAGACTCTTTGTGTCAAAACGTATGTCCCCGGGTTTAGGAGCGTTGGGGAGTGGTTTCACTTCATAGCGCAAAATTATCGCAGAAAGACCATGACGCAGGTTCGCAAGACCCAACCGCTGACCTAGAACAAGACCATTCTTGAAGATTCATCATCGAATGAATGTAAATACTAGAACATGATGCGTTTATTCAAGAAGATTCAAATATGAAGTGTAGCTGTATTAGGGCGGCATAGAACACAAACCACAAACCCCAGTCCCATGCTGGCCTACCAGGGTGTTGTAAAAGTGTACAGAAGTTACCTCCTCGGTGGTACTGTGTTCTTCTGCTCGTTTAACTGGTTATCCCGTTAGAAAATATTACCAAAATTTAAATGCTGTAATTCTGAGGATATAATCCACTGACCTAGTTGCTTTCCCGAGATAGTAGTCATTAAGTCCTGTTGGAGGCCTTGGAGCGGAATAAACTTTCGAGCAGATGATACTAAAGGGTTCTTCAGCTACGAAGAGACATCCGAAGTAGTCATTAAGAGGTCAGAGAGAGAAATAATATACTCACCTATACACTTTCTAGGTCCTTCCCCGAATGTCAGAAATGCAAAAGAATTATCTAGTCTGTTTTCCGGGAGGAAACGGTCAGGGTAAAATTTATCAGGTTCAAAATAGATTTCAGGGTCATGATGTATACCCATAACGTTTATTAATACCGGAGTCCCAGCTTCGATCGTGAGCTGATCATTGACTCTGTAGTCTGCCGTAGCAACGCGGTCCAACCAGCTGAATATAGGGAACTTTCGGAGTACCTCTGTAACACATATAAAATAAATATTTAAAACTATACGATGTTACGAATTAAGTTAACGCCTTATGGACATCCGTCAGGAATACTAAAGTTTAAAACAAAAAATAATCATTAAAGAAATTAAAAAAATTAGACCTACCAGTTACAACGCAGTTAAGATATATTAGCCCTGATAAATCGCCATGGTCTAATAAATTGTCACCGCATTTATCTTCTGCTTCCTGAAGTTCCTTGTAGAGCTTTTTCTGGGTAATTTGCAATATGATAAAGCCATTAAGATTTTACAATAAAACACTTGCCTAAATAGTTTATTCTCTGTCAAACTCTTATAAGTATCAGTTCCTGCTCATACTATTTACCAATTACATTAGTCAGTTCAGATCGTGATTGTATCTATTGCAGTTTCTTCTGGACGGTGGAAACCATTAATTATATTCAAAATATTCCCAAACTATTGATTTTATTATATACAAATCTAATAACTGAAACGAGTATAACAAATAATTGATACTTAAATATACTCAACCCAGAACCAGACAATATTGAACAGACAGACGATATAATGATTAAGTAAAATACCTGTACTTCAGGGTTGTATGCTAGTTCATAAACAGCAAAGAATAATGCAGTGGCCGTTGTTTCGAAGCCTCCCTGGAGAAACACGGTCGCCTGAGCAAGTATCATGTTTTCAGTCATGTCGAGTTCTAAATAAAAAATCAAAATATTGGCTTACGTATTTTAATCTTTCTTGTGCTGTAGCGGATTAGCATGTTCGAGAAATACCCAATCATTAAGGAACATATAATTAAGTTTATTAATAAAGCCTCCTACACAGAATTACACAGAATTATTTTATAACGATGATAAAATACCTTCACCACACTCTTGTTTCAGCTTAATCAAGATATCCAGAAGGTCCTTTGGTTCTGTTATTTTATTTTCAAAGCCACCTCTTTGCGCTATAACTATTCGTAAAATTTTTCTTAAATACTCCGTACTCCTTGATGGGAACATTTTAAACCTGCATGACAATCATTGAACATTTCTTAATATCACTTGTTTTTCATTTGTCACTAGTTCTCCATTATTTATTTATTATCAAGGAATAGATATATTCGTAGTTAATGATTATCAAATTTATTCATTTTTGCAACACATAGTTGTCCTAACACACCTTCGAAAATTTCATGCGGGGCTCTTAGGAGTGTAGGTTCACACACGAAATTTTCCTACACAAAGACATGTGATAAATAACTTGTTACTTTGAAAATCAGAGATGCATGTAGGATTGAAATCCAAGACCTTTAGTTCGAGAAATAATGTATATTCAAATATCCCATTGATATTAGCGAAAATTTAATAGAAGTTGTGACGCTAATACCTGATTGATCATTCATCATTTACCTGAAAAAGTCAGCGACTTCTGGCCAAAAAAATAAACTAGACCAGGATAAGGCCCGGTGAAAACTGAACCTCATCAAATCCTCGGTGATCTTCCTTAAGTGGCTTGTCTTGGTAAGAGTCGCGTCTGACACCACGCCAAATGACGCGGTTCCGATGATGTCAGTGGTGAAGTCCGTCATGACTCCCTGCGATAATAAAAAAATACATTAACATCATTAGATTCACCTCGAAAAACCGGAATTGGGGAATTTGAACTGAAGTTGTAGACTGATAACGTGAAGTAAGCAGCAAGAACTCACTGGATTCAACAAGCTCAGGACCGATTAGAGTGGTGTAACTAAGGAGTGGCTCATGTTCAACAGTGAACGTCAAAATGCTGATGAGTGAGATTGGTATCGGTCAAATGATAACTTAATAATTGTAACTTTATCAAATTCAAGGATTTAAAGCTGCATAATAATGCAGGGATCTCCACTTACTATCCAAAGTAAGATTTTTTACATCATAAATAAACTAGCAAGTAAAAAGATCACATGGTGTGTGATGTGCTTTGTAAATTTAAAAGTTTCGTTGACTTTCAAGTACTGATGTTCTGATTTATTTATTCACATATCATTACAAAGGATTTATCAGTCTCGCTTTTTCATATTAAATATTTACTACTAGCTTACCCGTAAGTTGATATGTGCTTCTTTCTGCCGTTCCTTTTCGATTCTTTCAACTAATTCCATAGATTTTTTGTTAATGAGATTCTTAATATTTCGCAGTTTAGAACTTGTAAATAAAACCGTAAGGTGTTTTCTGAGCAAACTCCAGAGAGGATCCTGGGAATAAGAAAATTTATTTGTTTGTTTTGTTATTAGTCTTAACATATCCGTACCTTTTTTGTGTGATATACTGACCTTCAGTGAAAATAAATTGAGTCGCCCCACAGGGTCGGTATTTCCAGAAGAGACTAGTCTATTCCTGAAATTAGCTTGGTCTTTGATGAGAATGTTTTTGGCAATGTCTAGAGAGTTAATGACGAGCCCTGGGCGCCAGAATACCCAAATGCCATAATATGGTGCTTTGAAGTTATACAATTGCCGAAACCATATTGACTGAAATAAGACATGCCATGTAGATGTGCAATTAAATGTGTAGGTGGTGGGGTTTGAGGAAGTATATGTGTAGTTATATGAATAGAACTGATGTGCTGTAATGTAAAACATTGGAAAGAAAGACATTCTTAATTATGTGTGTTTCTTGCAGATATGAAATAAGTAAGCTTCGTGATATTGAGTTGAGGTTAAACTTTAACCATTTTTAAAATGCAAAAGAAACTATGTACGTCTGTCTATTACACTTTCACATCTAAGCATTGCATTAAGCTACTATACTACTTTAACCATTTTTAAAATGCAAAAGAAACTATGTACGTCTGTCTATTACACTTTCGCATCTAAGCACTGCATTAAGCTACTACTAAGGCAATTACTATACCTACTCAATTAGGCAAAAAAATCCTTCCAGGGTTCGAGATTTGAGATGAAAATTCGTATGGAATTCATCATGTGGAGTATGAAATAGGATTAAAACGGTTCCATGCAAAGTAGTGCCGGAAAAAAAGTGAAAGTAATACATAACTTACAATATTCATTTGTTTTTGTAAAAAGACCAGACTACCGTAAAACGGATGCGGAGGTACATGAGGCACTTCCCTTATCGCCCAGTACTGCTTCAGCTGTCTCCATCGCACATAAACGAAGGTAAAGATGGTGAAAACTGACGTAAATATCAATAACAACATGTTTGTGTGGTCTGAAAGAAATACAGAAAACAATTTGCCAGTTGATTACTTAACTTTCGGTTGGAGACTTAAGAGTTAGTCCTATACCGCTGGTTAGTGGTTCGAATGTTGCTCTCTCGAACGGAGCTTCTGTCCTGGGTCAATGCGAACTGTCTAGAACGGGACGGTTCTGTGTCAACTTGAGTGGGTCAAATATCGCAGCACACACCTCGTTACTAACGGGTGGCCTGTCATGAAGTAATAGACCGCACACGCGGGAAAGACAAAGAGACAAGGAAAGCAGTACATGGCTAAAACAACGGGGGACAATAACGATATTTTAAATTGGTCTACAGTCAGTCACTCAACATATCAGAGATGCTTCTTTTTCGTTTGATAGTTATATAGTATAGTAGATAGTTGTCCACTGACACCCATATCTTATCACCTGTTTGAAGTTGGTCTGTTAATTACATCAAAACAATTTATACTTGGTGCAAATTTGATCCGGAATAAATGTAAACAAAACCAAAAAAAATATTTTGTCCCTACAAAACCAACTTACATAAATGAGTTATAGTTTTCACCAACTTACATAAATGAGGTATTTTCCCATAAATTACTCATGATATTTTTTTAAATTAGATTATTGAACTAAGTATTGATCAAAGAACAAGTACAAACAACAAATCAATATAGTGACATAAAAAATTAGAACACACAACATCATTCACAAATTTATACACTGACATCTTTAATTTCATGAAGCATATAGCAGCATTTGCAAGTAAAAGTTTTTAAAAATGTAACGATACAAAAGAGTTAACAACTGATAAAATAACAAAAAGTTAATTCTCCTGTTCGTCACGGGTTGTTCGGCAACGGTTTCTTATTAAACATTCCAGATTGAATATGCACCGAATACACTTATACGGTTTATGTAATATAATCTTCATCATCAGATCATACAAGACTTTCGACCCAAAATCGTCAAATTGTAAATTAATTTCGATAAATGAATGTGATGGTTTCCCAAAAGCAGTATTGTATCTATTTTAAATCAACATCAAATGTTCAAAAGCTTATTATAAATCCGCTAGCTGCGGCTTCAATTCTATGATAGCCCACTACTGAGCACGGGTCTCTCCTCATACTGAGGAGGTCTAGAGGCTCCACCACACACCTACAACACGGCTTGGTGAAGAGGTTAGTGGCAAACCCAAATGTTGAAAGTTTATGTCGGTCAAAGGCCTCCGACATGGGTTAAAAATTGCTATGTAAGCATAACAACATGGACCGATGGCTTTATATACCAAAACTTCCACTAATGAAATTGCCACTAGCGGTCACCCATCCTCCTACCGACTGCGTCTGCTGTTGCTTAACTTTTTCGATTGCATACAATCGAAACAAACCACCGGGCTATAAATGCTTACATATTATCTGGATAAGAATTATTTTAGTCGCTCGCAGCGGCTTTCTCGTCGAAAGTAATTGAACACTATAATATACTTAAAACTCCTTAATACAAAATAAGAAACAAAAAAAAACTGATAAGAAACGAGTAATTCAGAACTACATTATACCTTGAAAACAGCGAACGAAATGTGCTAAGGTTAGAAGCGAGCTACCGAAGCTTGAAAAGGTCAAAAAGTTTATCAAAATACTACTTACAGCCAATAATTATAGCGTTAAACAGTTTCATGTGATTAATATTCTTATTTTCTTAAACATTAAGTCCAATTTGCATTTTAATCGTCGAGAGACATTTATTGCAACTCGTTCTCATTATAATGACAAAATATGCTCATAAGAAGATACTGAATCAACATTAAAATGTATGCATTTGCATTGGATTTAATTATTTGATGTGTTTAGTAAATAATAACAAGATATATCTCACAATTCACACACGGCCATCTGAACCCAAGCAAATAAAGATATTTTTATTTACATATTTTATATTTCTATAATATCTCGACAAAGAACAAACACAAAAAGTTGTCTATATTTAAAAAACCCTTAAAAATAATATACATAAGTTTCGAACTGTTAACCTACTTAGAAGTAGAAACATTCGACTGGAAGGAAGGAATGAGAAACAAATGAGGGTACCGGCGATCAGCTCGGCTCCACGTTCGATGCCTATTTGTCACTGTGTACATTGCTTTCTTATTTAAATTGTCGCATTTTATTTAGATAAATCAGGCTTCTAAGAATGATTTGGGTACTAAGGATTATTAAATATACGTATTTGTCACTTGGCACCGTCACTACCAACCATCGACGAAATGGCCCGATACTGACATTTATTCCAGATCACAATAACCTTTAAAAAAACCGATTTTAAATGACTTTCTATGTGTTATTCCTGACAACAATGCCTGTGCATAATTTCATTCAAATCTGTTCAGTAGTTGTATGAAGGTGTATCAAACATTCATCTATCAATAAATACTCACAAACTTTCGAATTAATAACAATAAAAAACAGTAAAACAAAAAAATAATTTAAACCGCTAACTTCACTTTTAACATCAGGTCCCAATTCTAGTGTAAAAATATCATAAGTAATTCTATCCACGGCATTTCCATCCTTTTCATCATTTCAGCACTTCCAATATGATAGCGATATACCGCACTGCCTATCTCACCGATGTGCCTATCCATTTTACGTCACTGCCTATTCGATGAAACCGTTCTTATTTTTTATGAATCAAAATATATCTTTCGAGGGTACCTTTCTCGTTTTACGACGTGAGAGTGGGCCGATGGTATAAGCCTCGTCTGTCGAGGCTTGTTGGCTGTAACCAGGGTGTAGTAAGACAGGGATCAATTGCAGCTCTTCCGCCCATTAATGGTTTACAGCCGAACGACTGTTTTGATCTTCGATCGATATAAAGTGTTACCTTACAGAAATAGTAAACAAGAAACAGATACAAGAATATCTAATTTAAATACACTGTCTTTTGTGGACAGTCGATAGCAAAATTATAACTGAACATTACGACTGCCATTTGCTAGTGCCGTCGATACGTTAGAAGAGAACTTTAAATCTGTACTCTCGATTTACGTCAAACTCAATTGTCACAAAATGTCACGTCTCATTGTCAAGTGTTGCCACAGTCGAATCAGTTGAGTGTGGCATTATGGTATGTGTTTATGTGTTGACTGTTTGAAACGAACTAAATAAAACACCGGCCCACATTTCCATTGAGCTTGTACGTGTCGAGCAACATTTTTGTCACTTAGTCTAGTTACTAGTTACGTAGTTTAGTTGTATAAATCGAAGCTTCTCACAGTAAAGAGTTTAATATGCCGCAGGAAAAGTATCGGAAGATTTTTTCGACATGGTTTAAATAAAGCTGACTTTAAAAATTAGATCCGTTAGAAGAAATAAAAGTGCCCCAGATTGTTTTGCTACTAAGGAGCTGATCATTTAGGAAGCATATGAACGCTTCAACGATTGGATACCATTAACTTTAATGTTTTAATCTTTATTTTGATTAAAAACAAATAGTATAAAGGTACATCCAGATTGATAGGTAATAAAAGGATACAAACGGGAATTAAATTGCTTAGAAACGGGAAATAAACATCGTTAGGAAGAGGAAATCACCATTGGCTATATCCTGCCAGCGAATAAATAGGTAGCTGTCATCACGGAATACAAAATATAAAGGATCAAAGAATATATCACAAACTAGAAACTTCCCTCGCTTCAGTTCGCAAGAACCAGTTGTCAGAAAAAAAGTAGTTATTGTGACGTAACTCTATCTGTTAGACTTATAATGCCTCATACTTATTAGTAGTTACTGATGTCCTCTATAACACTATAGTACATCACTTTGCTCTATTGTTAATAATTTCCACAGCATACGCGATATAAGGATTTTTGTCCTACGTTGCGTTATGTTATCAAAGTTTTTATACGGATCCTTAACTTTATACGGATCCTACTGGAAGCGTTCTTAGCCCGGTGTCTTGTTTCGATCGTAGATGATCGGAGAAGTTAAGCAACAGTGGGCCGCGGCCGATAGAAGGATGGGTGATCAATAGCAAAGAACTCATTAGCTCTTCCGTGCTTCAAAGGGCACGTAAAGCCGTCGGGCCTTTGGCCTTTGCAGGGCATAAAAACTTATGACGTTTGAGTAATTATACTCCTCCAAAATTCCACGTTGGAGAAGCTTGGTGTAATGCTCTAAACCTCCTCAGTATGAGGAAGAAGTCATGCTCAATAGTTGGCCATTTATGGGTAGAAGCCAATTGCCTTCATACTCTTTCCCCAGGTATATATTCATTTTAAAAGTTTCTCAAATGATAAATCTTAATTACTGCAATTATTTTTACGACGCAGATTCAGAACACTTTATTTTTATATCGTCTTCCAGATAACCTCTTTAAGGAACACGAAGATAAGCACAGATACGCCTTAAATATTATTAAACAGCACTTCTCCTCACATGAACCAGTTTGGATACACTTGTATGTAGGATAAGGTTAACTTTTATGTAGTTCTATGTAATTTTAAGCGACATCTGACGGGTAATTTTTAGTTATCATTAATAATGCCTATTTAACTGGTTGTGACTACGATGACAGTGATAGTTTCAGTGTAGTACTTGTCAGAGACATTTGAACTTGTTTTTTGAATGATAAAAATGATTTGGAAATGATTGGAAAATATTATTATTTTTTTGCTTGACTTGACGGAAACACTCCCGTGCTCCCAGATTCTATTAAGCGTGTAGCATTAAAGATCTATATAGAAAATAAATGTAAGCTTTGTAAAAAAATAAATGTATTCTTATTAATGTAGTATAAATGGAGAAACAATTCAAAATGAGAACCTACACAGTGTGCGTGGACTTGGAAACCGTAATGAGGGTACCGGCAGGATCCGTTATTATTTGTACTCTCGAGTCCAGGGGAACTACAGATCCTAAAATGCTTATATTTCAGTCCTACTCAGGCTGTAATTCAGACTTGGTTTATGGCAGGATGAAGGGACTCACAAGGGTTGGTATATTGGAGTTCTTTTATAATAATTCTGATGGACTTTGGTTTGCCTTAGAGCTTAAGTTCCTGCAAATTAAATCTGCACATGGGCGCCTTGAGTGTGATATATTTCAAATAAGTATCTTTTATTAATATTTGACAACCGAATCGGCCGTTTCTGAGATTAAAGTGGTGCGCTGTCACAGAAAAACAAATAATTTTACAATTCTTGTTTACCCTCCTAAAAACCCCAATCACAATTTCCCCCAAAATTTCTATGTACTCTCTTAAAAACTTTCGCGTTTATAACATTTGTAGGACCTGAATAGAACATATACTTAGTTTGAATAGATGTCTTGGACTGCTTGACCTGGGTTCTCGTAAATGAAATACCCTGTAGAGTAGTCCAATCCACTGCCCAGTACATACCAATCACCCAGCACCAATGTTGCCAATGTAGGATCTTGAGAGTTTAATTTAATACGATGAATCTTACACTTGTTACTCCTGACATTGTGAAAGAAGACACTAGCGCCAAAATTATTTGGAGACATGCGTATGGAGCATAAATGGGCCACTGCGATGAAAGATCTATTGTGATCACAGATCTATTGTGGCCGAAGACTAAAGCCATAGGACAATTAAAGATTCTCATACAACAATGTAAATGTACCTAACTGACCATTTGCCGCTTGGCGCCAATAACAATTCTACTACGAATGAACCGTATCTCATCCTCGGCCAAATTTATTCGACGGTTAACAATAAACGAAAGAGCAGCAATCATTTACCGTTTAAGTAGGAAAGGGATGGAAATACAGTAACAATCGCTCCCTCGTAACGTATGAGACCGTATTTTATAACAACCACGCCCTTTGTTCAACAAACAAATAGGTGCTTGAGAAGATTTATGTAGTTTTCTACTACTTGTGTCATAGATGTAAGAAAACTCTGGATATTTTTAAGGGAAACTTCTGTAGATTTTTTTATTTGAAACTTGAAGTAATGAATAAAATGCTGAACGGTATTCAAACGTCAAATATTCAATAGTCTTGGAAGCCAATATCTTCCATAGTTCTATAAAAACATATTTCCTTTTAGACAATACCTATACCTGTGCCACGATTCCAATAGGATGTTTCCGGAATTCAAGACAAAGCGTTGTGAATAAAAATAACTGGCAAACTCAAAGCATTCAAAAGAAAAACTATTTACACTTTACTCGATGTGATCGCATCGTACTTGACGAATGGAATTCAATTTAATTAAAATGATGTGATAAAAGCAAAATTGTTCGGAAATCCATATTTGTAATGTAGAGGCAAAAACTATGATAATAGTTTATTGCCTATTCAAAACGTACAGGCGTTTATCGCATCCACGACCTGGAGATAACAAGAATATAATAAGAAAGGAATTTAGCACCGCCGGACATTGTCCAAATTCGCAAAGTAGCACAACAGTATTTATGCAGCTAAGTGACTTTCCTTTTTTTCTTAACCTTCCAGCAAACCGTATAACCTATTTGTTTCTCGATATGTCCACAGGTCATTGTGTTAATTAACGCGTCATAGTTTAATTATTAAATTTTGGTCATTTATGGTTTAAGAATTTTAATAACCTCAAAAACACATTAGAAAAATTCACTTACTAAGGTACTATTCAAAGTAAATACAATTTATATTTGGACATTAATTAGTACGACATCAAAAAAGCATTAAA
Organism: Asbolis capucinus; assembly: GCA_018249125.1. Taxonomy (NCBI): domain Eukaryota; kingdom Metazoa; phylum Arthropoda; class Insecta; order Lepidoptera; family Hesperiidae; genus Asbolis; species Asbolis capucinus. The sequence goes on from DWJZ01006931.1 coordinate 12,016, forward strand.
AATAACTACACATTTTTAACAAAAATATTTACAGATAAGTTGACCTTGCAGATAAACAAAACTTCTTGGAAATTTGATAAGTAGGATCTAAAGTTCTACGTACTAGATGTAGCACTAGTGACATTCGTTTCTGTGTAAATTTATAAAAGCGTTTTATTTAGAATGGTCTGAGTGTTGTTTTTATTTACGTTTATTTTGAAAAGTTAACCCTGCAAATTTAAACAGTTTCATTACGTCTTAAAATAAACATACCACATACATACTTAATGGATTATAAAGGTTGTCGAGTCGTTTTCATCAATTTCGTTTTTTCATTGTTTTCGCCTGACATTCCAGGTTCGTTAGTTTGTCTCGTGCGTCATTGCGTCAGCGCACCGTCTCGGCAGCAGCGCAGCGCCGCAGCTGTTCGCAGTGCGAGCGCAATCGGCTGCCCTATTAGCAATCAGCGAGCAGGCAGCAAACGTTCAGCAATAACACAACTTACTATTATTATGTGTCAAAAAACCTCCTAGTACATACGTGTTCGCTTGCTCAACGCTCTCTGATTTT
>DWJZ01006932.1:0-12563 GCA_018249125.1 Asbolis capucinus
CAGGTTTCCTCACGATGTTTTCCTTCACCGTTATAGCGAGTGACATTTAAATGCTTAAAACGCACATAACTCCGAAACTCAGAAGTGCGCGCCCAGGTATTCGAACCCAGACCCCCCGAGTAGGAGGCCGAATTCTTAACCACTAGGCTGTCACCGGTTGGCAGTGTATATTTGTTTGTTAAGTGTTCGAGTCAAATCTTGCAAGCTTCATTAGACTCAATTTCTCTTACACTACGGAGCTGAAATTTACATAAACCTGATCTGATGACAATGGATTTTTATGACAAGCATGTCCATCAGGATCCCAAAGCTGGCAGCTGTCTAGCACAACGTATAAGTATTGCTACTCAGAGAGGAAACACTGCGGTGAGGGTTTTGCACCACAAGGGGCGTATCTTTTTACATTTATTTAAATTAGTTTATAAATAATAATTTATTTAATTTTAATTATTTTTTAGTACCATGTTCTAATGAAGTGGAACTAATTCTGCCGGGTCACCTTATCACACACGAACATCTAAAATTTCCGCGTAGTGTCAACTACGTTCAGAATTGGCGCCAGACAAGGGAACTCCACAACGGTTAACAATACAGTTTAATTTTATGTGTTTCTTTGTACCTATTAGGGGTTCAAATCTTGTTTGATTTTCAAAAAGACTTTGTTGAAAGACTCACAATTTAAAAAAAAAACAATAATACCCCAAATGATAGGATAGACGGCAAACATTTTTCTACCACTTTTTTGCCATTACAATTATGTATGTATATTCATACCGAATTTCAGCTCTTTGCACTCATAATTCTCTCCCACATAACGTGTACAGCGGGGAGCTAGCACAGATACTAGGCCGAGAGAGCTGGTTGAACGAAAAATTTGAAAACGATGTTCATAAGCACCGAATAATCGGCCAAGAGCATTATCTCACCACTGTACTCGTTATGTGAGACACCCATTAGAGCACTTATAGACACACAAACAGTCTGTATGTGCAAACGGATGAACAAAGTGAAACTGTAATGTTCCCAAATTTTCTACGGTTCCCTAAAAATACTATACTCGTTAAACTGTTATGTATGTATATATACATATATCTTTGGACAACTCACTCTGTCAGGGTCAGAACCCCAAACTAAGGGTTAGTTTGTACTATGATGATCAGACAACTGACAAACATACATATATATTTAAATCCAGAAACACAGAACAAACATCCTTGCATCACAGTAAGGTTTCACCTGAATGGGAATCGAACTTTTGACCTGTGTAGCAGTCAGGTCCACTAACCACTAGACCAACCGGCCTGTCAAACTGTTTCCACGTCATCTCCAGCGTTATGAAAGAAGATCCGAGCTTGCGGGACAGCTGGGTTGTGAAGATAAATTACCTGGTCTTTTAATTTTTGAATGAAAATGACAAAGACTAACTGACTGGCTTGTTGGTTTAGTGGTTATTAAACTAGCAGCCGGATATCGTGAGTTGGATTCCCACCCAGGTCACACTTTTCTTATATGAACAGACACATTATCCGTTTGTGTGTATTTAGGTTTATTATAATGAAATTATTTGTTACCTGATCACCGTAGTACAAGCTAGCTAAGTTTGGGATCAGATGGCGGTATGTGAGTTTTCTTAAGACATTTATTTACTTACGATAAAGTACCAGCTGGACTCGAATATAAATTAGATTTCGAAGTTAGTATGACGAGTTGACATTGCTTAATAGGGCACGTGGATTGAATAACACAATACTAGATTCATAAACGGATAAAATGTAGAGAAATTGGTATATATCTTCTGAGGTTTTTACTTATTTTGGTTGAATTTTGATGAGTTCTACCAATTTAAAAAGGGCGTTTTTGATTTAACCGTATTTTTAAGTGTTATTTTTATGTTTAACTTATAATTACTTACTCGATTTGGCGATTGTGATGATTCCGTTTTTATTCAAGAGTTGGTTATAAGTTCCTGTTTCATTTGAGCCACGTCTTTGTGTTTGAGTTAATAATGCCTGTGGGAGGAGGACGGAGGGAAGATCACCCACAGGATGGACTGGTACTGTCATGAAAGTGTGCAACATGAGTAGTGTGAATGCAGCGACTGACAAGTATGACAGCTATCCTAAGTACAACGTCCTATTCGATCCTAAGAGAAAGACTATGAAGATTTTCTCCATAAGTCTAGCTGTTAAGAAAATAGGTCTATATCTAATTATTAGGGTCTGCCCGTGGCTTCGCCCGCGTCATATGTTGATAAAAAGTAATGGACATATGTGTTATTCTAGACTGTAATCTAGCCCTGTACCAAATTTCATTCCGATCGGTTCACCAGTTTTTGCGTGAAGGAGTATAGCAAGAATGTTTATTCTTTGTGTCTGGGCGCAAATATCTATATATGTATGTGTTTAAAATATGGATGCTTATCAGTTGTCTGATCACCATAGAACAAGCTAGCGCTTAGTTTGGGTTCAGATGTTGCGTGAGTTATACAAAGATATTTATTAATCTCTACATACATAAATATTCTAAATTCGAAAAATAACTGAAAGTATTCAAAAAAGAATGAAGTATTCATTATCATGTAAGCAAATACAACGAAGGTTACATCATACACCTCGTCACACGTTAACCGCATTATAGGTGTGTTCAAAATAGGTCGTCTGTGCCATTTTGTGACGTGCCCTGCCCATTAAGGCCAGTCGGGTATGGCAATCAATTCAACATACCTATTCCGAGTTTTGTAAAGTTAATATTTAGACTATAAACTGGATCATGTTACCGGGAACCAGTTGAATTTTTAGTCAGTCAATACGTCAGTCAGTATTAGATTGGCAGATTTTTGTGAATTTTTGTACTGTGTTTCTGGTACAAAAAGAACGAGCAGAGCAACTTCAATTAACCAACTACTGGGTCGAAGACCTACTACTGGATTCGGTTTCCTCTCGCAATGTGAGGGTTCCAGGCCATAGTCCACCATAGACCAAGTCCGAATTAAGGCTCTACGCCATCGATAATTTTATGTCCTCTTTGAAGTGCAGGTTACCTTCCTATGTTTTCTTTAACCGAAGCAAGTGAAAATTGACTTGTAACGATAACTTTAGAAAATAGGTGAGTACAGTTTAAATCCATGAACATATTCGACATACCAACCTTCAAACCATTAGGCTATCATCGCTTTTGAAGTCATTAGCGGGCCACTATTAAGGTAATCAAAATTTGGAAAGTTTTCAACTTAAAGACTGTCATCTGATGTAAATAGAGCCAACAGCTTTACATGTTCTCCCAAGCAAAAGCGTTCGTAAGTTTTTGAGTCTAGTGGTCACCCATCGACCATGTCCGTAATAGGGTAGGTTACAGGTAATATTACCGTCGAAGAGGTCAGCCCCGCGGCTTGATTCGATTGTATCCGATCGAAAAAACCAAGCAACAGCAGATACAGTCGGTAGGATGGGTGACAAAAATTCAATATGCGCTTCCTTGCTTCTGAGGACGTAAAGCCGTCAGTCCTGGTTGTTCATTTTAATTGCTATTGCGCCATGTCGGCTTCTGGCGACATCGAAGTTCTAACAGTTGAGTTGGGCGCTAAAGCCAATCCCTATTAGAGCAGCGTGGAGTATGCTCTAAACTTCCTCAGTATGAAGAGAGACCCGTGCTCAGTATTGGGCCTTCATTGAGTTGAAACCCTATTACCGTTGGTGTTGACAAAGCCATCAAAGGTGACCCAGTGAGGACTAAATAGGCTCCCAACCCATTAACGACCAAAGCGCGTGTTTCTCATGATAACTGAGAAGCTATATCACGTAGCTACAGCGTAGAGAAGTCGTGGCCAATTCACTTCAGTCTCATTTCACAGTCATTCATTTTACGTTACCTGTCACCCACAACAGACATAATCCGCTTGGTCATGAACGCTTCGTACGGATAGACAATAAGAAGCTTTGCGTTAAATGTCCAATGCTAGAATCCCGGAGAGCAAGTAACTTTATGGGGCTTCCAGCTGTGCTGGAGCGAAAGCTAAGTATGGAGATTAGTAAAGACCCTTAAGACGAGCTAAATAGGCTTATCTGAGGCATCGGTGCGTAATTAATCTCAGACAAGTCATAAGATTGAAGAAGTTCGAACTATTTTAGTAGCTACAGCTGGAATGTGTTTAAAAATCAACAGTGGTATTAACAGGTTTCAAAAACCTATCTTTTGTTTGACACAACGCTAAATATTAAAATATTAAATTTTAATAGTAATTCTACTAATATTATGAATGCGAAAGTTTGTGAGAATGGATGGATGTTTGTTAGACCATCACCCTGAAACTACTGAACGGATTTTAATTAAATCTAGTACGGGGATAGATTATATTCGGAAATAATACATAGACTACTTTTTATCAAGACACTACGCTAGCGAAGCCAAGGTTTATATGAAATCATGATTGTTAATTTATTAATAATTAATATTATATGTTACATTCTTGTTAGAAATTTTTGTTTCAGCTTCCAAATACAATTAATGGGACTACTATATTTTTAAGCATGGTGCTGAAAGCCAGTATTATATTCATACTAAAAAATATTCATAAGATTACATATTATAAAAATACCATAGTAATTTAACTAACATATTTGCTTGAAAAGCGTTACTGTTATTCTCGCAAATTATTCCAGAAACTTCATATGATATGTGTGTGCATTGATCATTGCATACTTGACGTTGCATACGCGCGGTTATGGTGTACCGCTTCCCAACCATTTGTAACGACCAACAATTCACATTTGTATGTTATTGCATTATTAATGCTATATTATCATACTAACACTATGTTTTAATAGAACACGGCAAATTTCGTGAAATTAAAAAGTTAGGGATTAAGGATTCGTTTTGGAAAAAATACAATTTTTATAATAATGGGAGGTAATAAAAAGCTTGTGTTATTGTTTTTTCTTAACACAAAATATTTGTGTAATTAATAATTGGATTTACTTGTTTGACACAAAAAAAGGGCCGAGCGAGAGTCGGTTCACCAGGTACTGTATGGCATAGGTAAAATTATGCGAATGTTGAAAATCAGCACGTTAAAAGTATTAGCATTTAAAGGATCGCGCTTAGCCTCTAGGGAAATATAATATTATGGTTTGTAAGTGCTGAGGCAGATAATAAACTTCACGGTAGATTGAAGACGTGTACGCATTTTTATACGTCGTCTTTAGTTTGTTTTGGTCAGAGTTACGTTTGAAACAACACCCAGTTCATCTACACTAGTATTATAAAGAGGAAAGATTTGATTCTTTGTTTGTTTGATTTGAATAGGCTCCAGAACTACTGGACCAATTAAAAAAAATATTTTACTATTAGAATCCTGCATTATTCCTGATGAACATAGGCTACAAAATAACGTTAGTGGTCCGTATAAGAACTTCTATTATGTAACCCAACGTGTGCAATAAAATCCAAATATGGCGTACACTGATGAAATAATTGACAATAGACTAAAGTGAAGTACTATAGTTTTATAGGGACATCAATATCTACAAATAAATCCTGGACACCATATCTATCTAACTGAAGCGAAGCGCGGGGAGTTTCTAAATCTAAATAAAACGCTTTTTTAATTAAACAGAAAGTAATGTCACTAGTGCCACATCCAGTACTTAGAACTTTAGATCCTTCTTATTAAATTTCCAAGAATTGTTGTTTATCTGCTAGGTCAACTTATCTATAAATATTTTTGTAAAATATGTGCCGCTATTTTTAAAAATTTTTTAAATATTATGATATAAAATTAATGTCTTCATTTTCTGTTTACCTGTAAATTGTATTTTCTTTAAATAGTACCTCACTAAATGAATTTTTGTAATTTTTTTTGAGGTAAACAAAATTCTTTTTTTTAATGTTTTACAAATTAATGTGTATATTGTATGTTTACCTATAAATTGTATTTTCTTTAAATAGTACTTCAGTAAATGAATTTTAGTAATTCTTTTTGAGGTAAAAAAAGTTATTTTTTTAATGTTTTACAAATTAATGTCTATATTGTCTGTTTACCTATAAATTGTATTTTCTTTAAATAGTACCTCAGTAAATGAATTTTTGTAATTCTTTTTTAAGGTAAACAAAATATTCTTAGTTTTCATTAGATAAATCGAGTTCCATAATTTTTTTTATTTGAAAGTTATGATAGCCATAAGCAGTGATAGCCTAGTATTAACGTTACTCTCGAACGTGAGGTTCTGGGTTCAAATCCTGTGGAACACACCTCTAATTTTCAAAGTCATGTGCGTATTAGAAGTTGATTATCACTTGCTACGGCGAAGGAAAACATCACGAAGACACCTGCACCCTTGAGAGTTCCCATAAAGTTCTAAAAGTCGTGAAAGGTTTGAAACGAAGACCATTTATACACTATGGCCTTTACTCCTCACATTGTGAGGGAAGATGTGCACATTACTTGTGATATAGTTCAATATAAAATTGAGCAACATTTTTATAGTTTAAAAATTATCCCCAATATTGTGTACTCGTATTTATTCGGCTATAACCACTTTGATGATGTTCACATTCATTCATTTCAAGTCGGTTTAAATATTAAAAATTATAGCACCCATACAATCGAATAAGTTATAATCATTTTTAGTATTAAAAAAACTGACTTCAAATGTCTCCGACAAGTAATACAATGAAACGGTCATTGTCAACGAAGTCGCAACCAGTTAAATACGCATTATTAAAAATAACTCAAAACGAACCATCAGATGCCGTTCTAAATAACATTTCATTATCCGATAAGTATTAGATTTTAAACAAAAAAATAATCAAAAAATCGGAATACCCAATAACAAGTTAATAACGAGGATTAAGAAAACCAAGAAAAATGCCAATAACAAAAAAACCAATCGCAGGTGTCGCTTAAAGTTTAATGAATGAGCGGTACAAGTATTACCTTCAGAATAAGAAAAAAAAATCATTAAAATCGGTACACCCACTAAAACCTTATGAGGTAAAGAAAATAAAAATAAGAATAACTTCAAAACTGCTCGTCAGATGTCGCCCTTAAAATGGGATCACATCGCAACCAGCTTTCGATCAAAACAAAAATTGACCAAATCCACTCAATAAAATGTTCTGAGGTAACATATATAAAAAAAAAAGTACACACGAATTGAACACCTCCGCCTTTTTGAAGTCGGTAAAAATACACATTAATTAAAGCGTTAAATAAATTCGTATCATTGAATTAAAACTGAATAATAATTATTATAGTGAAACGAAAGTAGTCGTTCGGTATGAAAAATATTATTTTGGTTTTGCAGTAATAATATTCTCGACAAATTGGTTATTTGATACAATGCCTATTGAATTGATGTAATTAATGTATAATATTATTTATGTACATACATATATTCATGCAAGCGAAAATGCTAAATTACGCTTACAATACGCTCGTAATTGTATGGGAATTAAATATGAATATGCGAGCGCTTATGGGAATACGGCTTCAAGGCATTAATGGCCAAGTACAGAGGACGGATACCCCTCACATTGTTGGCGAAAACATGTTTTTTTTAAGCCTAAATAAGTTAGCGCTAGGCTATGATCCTACCTGATGGTAAGTGGCGATGAAGTCTTTAATGGTAAAGTGCACTAATTTAGTAGAAGCTTATTCACTCTTGGCTTGACGACATTTAAATTGTAATCGAACGAAAACACCGACTGAGGGAACTTATTCCAGTCCTTCGCGGTACGGGTGATAAAGTTTCCTAGTAGGTGCCTTAGCTTTGTACTAAATAAACCGTCCATAGGTATAGGTAGTCCAGTAACTAAAGGCGGTCGGCAAATTCCAAGGATACACCCTGAAAAGTAGAAGCCAAGTTGGACGGGCTCCTTTTGGCGGTGAACGGTTACACTTGTGTTTTGGTGGCGTTGAATTTCACTAAGTCGGCACCGCCCTAGTCGGAGACTGCCTGTAGTGTTTGATTCATATACTTGAGCCCAGAAGTGAGTAGTTATGAGTTGCAATGACGACTGAGGACCCGTAAATGATACTACGCTGATCCGATACGAATTTGTGGAGGGGTTAGGTTTAAACCCAAGAGAAGTTTTTACGCCAAAATCTTCCGAAACGGTTTAATTATTGCTACCTAATGATACCAACCGGGGCTGATGGCTTTACGTGCTCCCACACGGAAGCTCTTTAGGCCATAAAAAAGCAATATAAAGGGTAAAAAATACGCTTATCTAAAAGAGCCCTTATACTTTCTACTTCTAAATTCGAGTATCTATACAACGTGATTTTGGGCAAGGTCAACGGCCCCAACCCAATGAAATTCTAATGGTACGTACGCGCCAGCACTAGTATTATTATTTTTTAATAATATCTAAACTGTAATTGTGATAGGAATCATAATAATTCGTAACCAATTCGTGACAATAGATTTTTGGCACATTCTCTTCCTACGGTGGAACAGAGTGCGTTCATTTATACTTGATGCAAATTAGAACTAGATTTTCTCGGTTTTTGTACAGTAACAATACAAAATCGTCAACTTTTTTCAAATCGAGACTTTACCATACAACATTTTTATGGGAAAATAACATACAATGTTTGTATGGGAAATATTCCAGATAGAATTTGTACCGAGTATATAAGAAGACATACCGTGCGAAACCATCTTAACAACGCAGTTTTTTTAAACCTAAACTCCTAAACATGAACTTTTTCATAAAAGAAGTGTAGTTTCAAAAATCCAGTTAAATCTACTCGGTATGTCGAAACTATCTCAACTTTACCTGTTCGCTAAAAGCTGTTTGTCAAAATTGACTTACGAAAACTTCAAATTACCTTTCATCTCAACAAAAACATTGAAGTAATCTCAGGGGCCGTCAAATAAAACATTCTATAGGGAGTGTGTAATGTTTGAAGAGAAAATAAATAAATAAAATATATACATATTTTATTTATTATACATATATTTAACTAAATATAAGGGTCAGGCCTGTCATTACTCCAAAAAGCATATTGACAGTAATTAAAAACCACTAAAATTGTAATGTGTGGTAATTTTATGTGATTAAGATACAGAATATATTTATTTTAAATAAAATTTAATTCAGAAACAAATTCTATTTTATGTTAAAATTATACACAAAAACACAAAAGGCTTTTGACAAAATTTGTGTTCGTAGCGTTCATGGATGTCTGTGGTTACGTAACATAAAGTGGCCCATTTCTCTTTTGCCTGCCCATTAAAAAAAATAAATATCTGGAGCCACCTTAGTGACCCATAAAGTTGAGCAAAACGTTAATTAAAAATATAAACAGGACTCATTATTACTGCGAAACAAATAAAAGCACACAGTTTATATTATTGAATATATTTTGTTGCGATTGTAGTTTTTTGGGCAATAGTTTTATTATGCGTTTTTTTTATTTATTAAAGATTTAATTTATCGTGAAATTGGCACCATTCCGAAATAGCGATAGATTCCAAAAAATGACGTTTATAAGTGTACTCAAAATATTATATTGTAAAATGTTGGCTCCTCTAGAATGTTGTTAACTAACTCAATCAATTTATGACAAAGTGGTATGATAGTTGCTTCCATAATTATGTAGGTATAGAATTAATTGTCTTAGTTTATATTAAATTTCACAGCGTCGACGACAGAAGCCCTTTGCGAGACTTGGCATTTTATTACATGTTATTTTTTTTCGAAAGAATTCCTCTAAATACCTCCCAAAACACTCCTTCCACTTTAGGTTAGCTGGAAACAAAACAAAATCATACTTTTTTATTCCTTGATATTTTCTTTTTAGGGTGACAACAAGCGGCCACCCCTGCAATTTTATTAAAAGCGGAAAGCTAAGAAATAAAATTTCGCCCCCTTTATTTAAGTACTCGATTCATGGTGCTTTCCTTTGAGAACATAATTGCCTTGCAAATAATATAGGGTGGCATCTAGAAGCAGAGTAAGATAACAAACACTAATATTTATAAAAGGATCTTTTTACGTTACAAGCAGACAACTGAGCAGATAGATGGATAGATCTGTTGAGAAGCAATTACCACTGTCCATGTATATTATAACATATTAGCATGTTACTGACCGGTTGTCTGTTGAAAGAAGTAATGGACCTGCACAAACGAGAAAAAGACAGAAACAACGGAAAATGTACATCGCTGAAGCTACCGGAATCAATAATGACACCTACTGACCCGAGACACACCAACAAAGTATCGCTTTATAACAGAAGAGAGAGAGAGAGGATGACTAAAGAACGAGGAGAAAAAAAAGAGAACTGACTCTCAACCTCTGAAACACCATGATTTTTTTAGCGGCTGACTCAAGCAAGATGTGATAGCCAGTCGTTCATCCATGCATTCATACATTTAACAAATTTTCGCATTTAAAATACAGATAAATTTTAGTTTTTGAACTACCAATTTATAAACTGCCTATCAAAATAGTGAATACAGAAATTATATGTCAGTTATTTTGTACATAATAACCATAATTCAAAAATAGAACTAATAATTTATACAAAAATTACTGTCGTGTTATTTTGTATACAGCCTTTTCATGAAATTCCATTATGATGGAGGAATATTCACAAGCTAATTGTACGAAATTTCGCTTAATGATTAGCCGGCAGCGATTTCAGCTTTAAAATATTATTATATAACAATGCTTTTGTTACGTAAACATCAACACTAATTAACAGGTTTAGCGTACAATCTCTGTGTGTGGGAGTCTTTAAAACTGAACCACTTTTTACTAAGCCGTCTATACTTTCCACTTTTTACTAACCACTTTTTATTAACCACTTTTTACTAGCCACTTTTTACTAACCACTTTTTACTAACCACTTTTTACTAACCACTTTTTACTAACCACTTTTTATTAATCACTTTTTACTAACCACTTTTTATTAACCACTTTTTACTAACCACTTTTTACTAACCACTTTTTACTAGCCACTTTTTACTAACCACTTTTTACTAACCACTTTTTATTAACCACTTTTCACTAACCACTTTTTATTAACCACTTTTTATTAACCACTTTTCACTAACCACTTTTTACTAACCACTTTTTACTAACCACTTTTTACTAGCCACTGTATGTACATATATTAACCACTTTTTACTAAGTCTTTCATAATTTGCTCCTATTTGCTTGAATGATAAACTATCTCTTTTCTTTCATTGTTTTCCAAGCGTGGGTCTAACACTTCCAGATGGCAACGCGACACTTCAGCTTGGTGTTCTTAATGTCCAAGGTTGGATATGATCAGTTACCATCAGATAACCCTGCTGCTCGTACTTTTTTATGTAATAACAGACGAGCAGACGTGTCACCTGATAGTAACTCACCATATCCATCCTTGGACATATAGAACACCAGACTGAGGTGTTTGAATCGATTGGCGCCTGATTCAACCAAGAGGATGGTGGCAGCCAGATGGGCTTCACAAAAAGATGATAATCTTTTCGCCAAACCATACCACTGAGCAGCTGAATTCTGTACACCTTTTGCGACCACTGGTAGGCCAGCATGGGATTGAGGTTTGTATTCTGCGATGGGTGATAAAAGATTGAGAAAGAGAATGACTGAAAGATGTGAAGAAATAAGTAAGTAGAAGTATTATTCACTACATTCTCCCACCGTTTTGCGGCGTCTAGGTCAGGCCTTGGTAACATTCTCCTAACCGGTTTTTATATAAACAACCGAAACTTCTCTCGAAAGTCGATAACTCAATAAGACTTTAATCTGTGGATATAGTAACTTTGAGAACGGTTCATTTTTTTTTTACAGTAACAAGAAATATAATTAAAAAAAAAAAACAAAAAATCAGACTGTGAAAAATACTTGGTACGCTTTTAAAACATAATCATTGTATGGATGCATGTTTGTTACTCCTTCACGATCACTGAACGGATCTAAACAAATTTGATGCAGATATACAACACATGATAACACACAATACATTAAAATTTTATCTAAATACGAGTGAAGTCGCGGGCGGTTCGTTGTATGAGAATGACATTGAATACATTAAATAATCATAGAATCATTTTCGAAAAAGTGCTTTTTATTTTTGGATAATAATAAAACAAGTGAAGTCATTCACTCATCTTAAATAAAATTAGGAACTACAATGAATTCCCTCATCTGCTTTCCATCATTGAACAAGCCGTCGTACGGCGGGTATTCATTCGTTCGTTGTAGACATTTCCCCAGTACGAACGTCTCGCTTTACGGCTTCTTTTATTACGCGTGCCGCGAATGACTGGAATAAGCTGACCGAGTCAGTATTCCCGTTCGAAAACAATGTAAATGTGTTCAAATTAGCGAATAGGCTTTTGCTAAATTAGCGCGCTTTTACCACCTAGACCACATCTGCTTACCTAAAGCAAGATCGTGGTCAAGTACTAATTTATTGAACATAAAAAAATGCGATAGATGGCGCTATATGTGTACATCTTTAACTCGACCTACACAACTCGTACGCTTAAGAATACAGGGCGTTCTAATAAACACTATAAGCCCTAGTTTATACACACAACATCACT
>DWJZ01006933.1:0-12562 GCA_018249125.1 Asbolis capucinus
AACTGTGTCAGAAACATTTATAACATTAACGACTATACAATATTACAACTTTATAATTACTGTTTATTTTTGGATATTCAGGCAACTTTATTAATTAACGTACTAATGAGTACTATGTCAATATATGACTACTCTAGATATGGCCAGGTGTAAAAAACAGGGTGCTGGAACTGACTCTTAGCAAATTCAACCGTAAATCAATTTAAAAATAAACTGACCTTGACAATTACTAAAATTACCAAATGACAGTTGGTTTTTCACTCAAAAGCATGGAAGGTTCTCTTAAGCTTGTATTTTGAAATTTGATACATACTTTAAATGTAATTTTGCATTCAATCGTAGCTGTTTACATTTCTTCTCCGGATAAACTTTAGCTGTGCCAAATTAGTCCTTCTCTCCTGTTAACACAATTCTCTCCCTTTCAATTCTTAATCTACAGCCTAATCAAAAATCTGAAATATGACAGTAAAGAATAAAGCAAGGCTGTTTGATTCATTCAGTTCCACTTCTGGACTCGGGTCTCCTTTTACAACGTGATGGGTCTAGGACAAATTACATCACGCTGCGGATTGGTAGACTTCTCACGGCGAGGACTTCATGGGGAGCACTCAAGAATGCAGGTTTCCTCACAATGTTTAACATCTCCAAGCAAGTGATAATTAACTCAAGTGATACTAGAAACTTCACGTAAGTGAGCTTGGGGTTGGGCTTACAGGTGAACGTAGATTGAAGCCAGGACTACCTATTCGAGGCACCAACATTCAAATGCTTAGGCTATCAACAAGCTCGTATATTCGCCCAATCTCTCCTGGTACAACAAGATGCTAGAGGTGATTAGAACCCAGGACACGTGCGCTCTCTAGAAAATAGTGTATTGAATTTTTGTCACGTAAAATCTTTGTATTTTCTTCGTCTCGTGTCTTCTGGTTAGGGTTCCTTAGAGGCGTTTTTCTCTTGATACAATGGATTCTGGCCTATGATTTACAATTTGCACATCTTGGCGATGTTCTGCCGAGTTTTTGACTGACTCGAATTTACATAAGTTTTGCCGCTATTTCATTTTTTGTATTTTTCTGTAGCATTTATTTATCTAATTATAACTTCATTCAATTATGATTGTTTTTGACTACAGAAATCTTCGATGGCTCTCACCTATTAATGGCTACCTAGCACGGGTATCCCAAGTCCCTAGGGAGGCCTAATATCTACTCCACCACGCTGCTCCAGTGTTAATTGATCCCCATCACTTTGGCAGTTTATATTCCTCTTAAATAATAAAAGCGTAACGGGGTCAATTCTGTACATTAATATATATTTTTTAATTTTGATGCAAGGAGGCTTTGTAATAATATAGAGGCTATGATATAGAAACCAAAGCATTTTGGATTTATTGTCTGTCTGTACGAGCTTCACCCAAACACCGCTAGACAGATTTAAATGAAACTTGGCATAGTCGTAGTTTAAAACCCGAGAAAAGTTATAGGATATGTTTTATTCCAGGAAATAGTTTTGGTCACGCGGGATAATAGGTTAAAATAGTATGGCAACTCCGAAACCACTGGATAACTCTTCTTCCGAAGCCAAGCGAGGGCAATTTCTAGTTCCTCATACTATGCGAGGAGTCCCGAGCCCAGCAGTGGGACAGTTATGGATTGCAATGATAAATATGTACAGATCTCTCAAAAAAGTATATCCCATAATCTCAGTATCGCTCACCAGCTTACTACACATCCCAGGTGTTGAAAGTTTTACACCTATGGCCTCCAATTACTACCTAACAATAATAACTGGTATCGACTGCGTTGTGCGTTCTGAAGCAGGGAAGCGTTGATGAAATGTTTGCCACCAACGGTCACCTAACCTCCTACTGACCGCGCTCGCTGTTTCTTGTCTGATTACCTATAATCTAAACAAGTTACCGGGTTCTGGTTGTCTCATTCTCCCCTAATTATAAAGTGGGGTTATTTTTTTATCATCTACTCCAACGTGTGGGTATTTAAAAAAATATTGTGGGTATTTAAAAAAAACATTACAAAATTTAAATCGGCTTATTATATCGAAAACACTTAATGAAGACCCTTTTCAGAAGAACCGAAACAAACTTGTAAAATTACGCGACCCTTCGGAAAAGTTTAAAAGGAAAGTTCCATATTTTTAACATAGGTAATAAAATATTTTAGCAACATTAAGGGAAAGCACTTAACAAGAATATTGGAAGCAAAAAACTATGGGTTATGTTTATGGAGCGTCCTGGTTGATATGCGACAGATATACATTATATTTGTGTTATCTATGACAACTGTGACTTGTTTATGGCTAGAAGCGACTTAAACCCACTGATGGTGTACTACTGAGCATTGGTCACCTCATACTAAAGAGGCATAGGGAATACTCCACCACCACGTAGCTTAACGATTGCTGTGTTACGATTATTTTGAATAATAAAATCATGTATTAGGTCTCGTAACAAAACCAAAGACAATTTATAACATAGCAGGCTTAATATACCATTTATAATTATCTGAACTGACGGCTTTACGTGCGTTTTGAAGCACTGAAGCGCTCATGAAATATTTTTTAACCGTCTGCGCCCGTTGTTGCTTAACTTTCTTGATCGCCTACAATCGAAATAAGCTACTGGGCTATGATCGCTTTTGTCTATGTCTATGAATATGGGATTATATATCTAACTAATATTATTCATGTAGGGACTTTGTGTTGTAAGAATTTGACTTTCGTTAAGTGAACTTATGGTTCCTAAGACGAAATAAACAGTTTTCATTTCATTTCATATTATTACAGTTTTCATTTCATTTCATTTTATTACAGTTATAATTTCATTTTAGTTTTCATTTCATTTCAATTTCATTTCATTTCAGTTTTCATTTCATTTTAGTTTTTATTTAATTTTAATTTTCATTTGAGTTTCTATTTCATTTTACATTCATTATTTTTGACTGTTAATCCTGGCGTAGTTTATTTAATTCTAGTTTGAGAAGAGACTTACCAATTTCCAATTTCATAGGAAAGTAATTCATGAAATAACTATAATTGGATTATGTAACAAGGATTAAACTGATTTAAATGGCTTCAAGCTATTATTGGCCCACTACTGGGTACGAGATTTAGTTAGTGTTAATTTACTAAGTTAGTGCGCTTTACCATCAAAGACTTCATCGTACTTACCATCAGGTTGGATCGTAGTCAAGCGCTAACTTATTCATGGTAAAATTATGAGATTTTCCTCTTACTAAGAAGGCGACCACGCTGCTCCATTGCGGATTAGTGGAGGAGTTAGTAGGCAACTCAAGTGTCAGAAGTTTTGCCACTCGAAGACCTTCAAAAAATACGAGCGGCTATATAACAATAACAAGCGGGACAGTTCACGTGCCTTCCCAAATACGGAAGCCCCCTTGAAGTCTTTTACTGACAGACCTCAATACAAGACTGTGACAAATTTAACCAAGAATGTTTTAGGAAATATCTAAATAAATATCTCAGGGCAACTCACACACACAAACTAAGCGTTAGTTTGTAGTAAGGCGATCAGATAGCTGATAAACATTAAATTTTTATATACATACTTGTATAAGTATCTGTATAGATATGCTTACACAAAATACACATTCCTGCTCGTTACAGTAAAGTTCGTCCAGAGAATCGAATCCATGATATTCGGTGTGTCACTAACCACTGGACCAACAGGCCTGTTTACCAATCTGATTGTTTTAATTGTACTTTACGGCACATACATGATGGCAATAATGCTTAGTATTTTGAATTTCGTTACAAAGAGTATTTTTTGAATAAACAGTTCTATTCTTTAGATATTGGCCTGTAGAAGGACTTGACTTACGATTCCGGTCGTCTCTTCGACAAGAGGTAATGCATACTAAGAATAAGGACCGACTGTAAAACCTTATTGATCACTAGCTTTTTCCCGCGGCTACGTCCACGTGGGACAGTCCCCTTTTTAACTACCCTCTTCTCGTCACCCCCCTCACAATCAACACTAGATCTAGTGCAAGAATACAAAGTCTTGTCCGTATATCTTCGATAGTGATGACATTTCAGTCACTATTCCAAACCTTCCATGCGTTTTGTTCTACCCCTGTATCAAGTTTCGTTACAATCGGTTCAGTAGCTCAGGCGTTAAAAGGTTACAAAAAGTTATCACATTCGTATATTAGAAATTGCACTCGCTTCGTTTCGGAAGAAGAGTTGTCTAGTGATTTCAGAGTTGCCATACTAATTTGAACCTGTTATCCCACGTGAACAAAACAGGTTTCTTAGATAAAAAGTTTCCTATAACCATTGTCAAAAACATGCTAAATTTCATCAAAATTAGTCTATTGGTTTCCGAGTTGTGATACAAATTCTAACTAGTTATTCTGTGGGAACTAAGCCATTTCTTGGGATAAAACATATCCTATAACCATTCTCGGGTTTTTAACTACGACCTATGCCAACTTTAATCTAAATCTGTCCAGTGGTTTTTGCGTGACGCTCGAACAGACAGACAGACAGACGATCAATCCAAAAACAACTGTTTTGGTTTTTATATCGATAACAAAGCCCTTCTGCATCGAAATTTTCAAAAAATACTTAATGTCCAGACCCCGTTACAGTTTTATTATAAGTATAGACGTAAGGATGAATTGCAATTCCTTCTCTGCAATTACAATGAGATGTTATACTACTAGAGACATAAAAAGTTGCCAGTGTATTTTTTTCGATTTTTTTTATTCAATAAATTGACTACAATACCACTAGATAGAGGTAACGTAGTCTTTGATCGTACAGCTATTTATTTATTGTTTACTTCAGACGATATATCTCTATAGCAAATCTTATTCTGATCCGTTTAAGCCTTTTTGCGTGAAGAAGTAACAAACATCAATCCAATCTCAAAAACTTTCATATTTATAATATTAGCAGGATTGGTCATACTACATGATATGTGAAAGATTCTGGTCGGGATCCAATGGTACGTAAAAAGTGTAATGTCACTATTTTGATACATATTATGCCTGTGTAGAAGAGTTTACAGGTGCATCTTTAGATTCCATCATCTCAACTTGAATGCTGTGGCATTGATATGTCGGTGCGAGTGGATCGTAATAAATCTAGACTTCAACTAAAGGAATAATCCAATATTTCACGCAAAATCTGCATCATCATCCACTGTTATGATTCTAGGAAATTCGACAGTCTCATCAATCAATTTACGTAATTAAATTTTTCAATCTTATCATTTTTATATAAATCCAAGGGCTTGGTTGTAAGGATTACCACCCATCCAAAAGTTCAAACCAACTTCCCTGTATTAGTTGTATTAAGCTCTTCTCAGGGCTTCTAAGTGGCACAAATCTAGGATGGCAGACTTCGAGCAGACAATGTCATAGAAAGTCTTAGTTGGTTCGAGATGGAATCGGTTAGTTGTGAGGGAGAGAACAGAGATTACAATATGGACTAGCTATTTTCTAAAGCACACCAGCACCACTCTTCGAACCGAACATCTTAGCATAAAATCTTTTGTACAGTATGTTTTCAATTCTTTGGTTTGTACAATACATTCAAAGAACCATCTTATGTGGTCATTATGGGCGCGGAAATCCAAAGTAGATAATTATAATCGAATTTAATTCAATCTTCTTTATATCTTTGATCATCTAACGGGCTCTTAACATTCAATAACCGAGTGTTTGCTGGATTAACATAATTGGACGTACGTAATTACGCTTCAAGAGGAAATCCAATATTTCTGTATCTTGGCCCTTATTTATACAGCTTGTACTGATTTAGTTTGTTGATATATTACTTGGTACAATATTAAAGGTTCGAATATTGATATGTTGGTAAGATGAAATAGTTCCTATTACTGGGATTACGTTCACAGAGTGTATATACGAGAGAAATAACATTTGTTTCGTGCACACTGGTCGTAGGTAAGTCGCGTCAGAGCCGTGGAAGTGGGAACGCGCTGTGATCTCTGGTGGTGGCCTGGTGGCAAGGCGAGCCAAAGTTAAACATATTCGTATACTACGAAGACGTTCACATTCTTTTGTAAACTATTTTGCGAATGATGATGGTGCTGCTTCAGAAACGGGGAAGGTTTAGCTCCTAATTGATTGTGTTTGGTTTGGTTCCTTTGGTGTTCCTGGCGCCTCTTAACTTTTTATTCTGTCTTATGTCAACTTCTATTGTTTGTTATATGACTGTTGTGTGTAAATAAAAATAAAAGTCTGGAAAATTATTGCGTTTTTATTTAATAACCAAAACTCCCTCATAACTTGAACCTCATCAACATTTTCGCAATATTATTAAAAGTGTTTCAGTTTCACTCTTACCCTTCCCCAAAACCCATAAAAACTTATCCTTTTTGAGATTACTTGAAAATCTTAAGGCGTCGTAACGTAATGTAAGGACCGTAAGATGACGGGGTTCCCAAAATTGTTCCCTCCTTAATATTGAACGACCCTTCGCCGCTGTTAAGACGGCACTTAGGAAATGTTTTTTGTTGTCCCTTAAAGTATAATATAAGGTTTGCAATGCTACAGTTTATTAAATAACCACAGGCACGGGTTAGGCTTGTTAGTTGGCTCCAACCAAAACGTGTAACCTATGTTTGTTTGTTACTTTGAAATTACCATATACGCTTAAGACTTAAGATACTTAAAAATACTCCGCACAAAAAAATGAGAACAGAAGTGATTTGTAGCCACAGCAGTCGTAAACATATCATGGGGCGTAACATTTTAAAACATTGCTGTCATTTTGAAACTACAAGAGATACATTTTTTTTAATCTTTTTAGAAACCAACATAACCTTGCGTTACTCCGCTGGACGTTGACTTTTGGGACAACCTGTATATGGTAACTTCATACATTTGGGGCATCAGTTTTTGATCCGCTTTCAGACGATATCTTGGACGCCATCTTATGTCAAGTTTCGACAAACATCGTACGAATACAATTCTGAATAATTACTCTATGACATATGATATACTGTGACAATTAAAAATTTGGCTTTATATATTAATATTTAATTTTTCATTATTTGATATAATTATATATTCATGAAATTTGAATATTTTAATATTCATATTGCTTCATCGATTTTTTTAATTCGTTTTATAGTTTCTATTGAATTTGAATACGTAATTTGGCATAATTTTTGAGATATAAAACTTGAATCCTCTCAGCGACGGCCATTGACTGACTGAACGATAAGAGTATCAGTTAGTATAGTTTGGCAGAAGCGATTTTTTGGCACTCATGTCATATTTATAGTATGACTATTGGGTGCAACCGATTTATCACTAACTACTGGGTCGAGAAAAGGCCTTGTGTATATTCCATTACTTTGTGGCTAACTTCACCAACAACGACATCAGGCTATGAATCTTTTTAAAATTCGAATAGCTGCAATGTAATGAAGGATCGCAGTATTTTATTGTCCTATATTTTATTTAAGCAGTCAGATTGATAGATTTGACAGGCCGGTTGGTCTAGTGGTTAGTGAAACTGACTGCTACACCGGAGGTCGTGGGTTCGATTGCCACCCAGGTCAAACTTTTCTGTGATGAGCAGGAATGTTTGTTCTGTGTCTGGGCATAAATATCTGTATAAGTATGTATTTAAAACTATATATGTATATTTATCAGTTGTCTTATCACCATAGTACAAGTTAACGCTTAGTTTGGAGTCAGACGGCCGTGTGTGAGTTGTCCAAAGATAGTTATTATTATTTATTATTATTAATGAGTAAAAATGTATGTAGAAAAGCGAAAAATAGGCCAGGACGCAATTAAAAAATATAATTCGAATTTTGAGTAAGAATGCCTCAAACCAATGCTGGAAGACCAAATTGTTGTAAGAGCACAGACGGGAAATTCGACGAAAAAATGGAGATGTTTAACTTTTCAATACTTGGGTATTCAAATGTCGTGCGACATTTTATCCTGTAGTTCAGGGGTTTCTAATCTTTTATAACCCGCGGCGAAGTTACAAATAAAATACCTGCGAATATTTGTGGTTTCGTGTAATGATAGAGGATTGACTCACGGCGCCCGTCTTTACTTTCTATCACGCACCAAGGTACAGCGGCGCCCACTTTGGGAACCCCTGGTGTAGTTGTTATATCACTATCACATGGCTGCATTAAATCAAGGATTTTTTCAATATATTATAGAATCAGTAACAATCATTTACATTTAACTCGTGTTTGTCTGTATAAATATTGTAGTCTGGTAATTTCCCTATATAACCACTATTCTTGCAATATGGTCTTCCGCTTTAGTTCACTAGATGTCACTGTTACTTACGTGAAGTTAGCTGAATTCAGCTGCCCCGCCCGACCCCTCAGTGTTCCTATAACATAGCGTACCTGACGTCACGTCAGCGTTTGGACAGCCATTTTTGTTTTTTTTACTAATTTGATGTTACATTTTGGTAAGTTATCTGAGAATATTACATTGTTATTGTTTGTTATTTAATTGCATCGATACATATAGTATAAACGTTATAAAATTACGATGTAATTTAGATGTTGTGTATAACAGTTCGTTGATTTAATATTTTGTTTCAAAATAATAACCTTAGAATGACAACATTTTATAATATGAACCACAAAGTAAGTTCTAAATATGGACTATTGGTCGATATTATAAGCATGTGGTTCATATTGTAAACCATTTTTTTATTTCGAGATAACGGCGTCTAAACCAAAGGAATCTACAAGACAGCAGCGGGACAAAGAGTTTATAACTTTGCCTATACTAGCCATTTAGGAACAACGAATGAATTACCTTAAAACGTCCAAGACTTTTGGTGTGCCAAAAAACAACACTAATATGGTTATGCAAACAAAAAGATAAGCGACTAGTGGAGGTTACAAATTTGGAACTCGGTCGAAAAGCTACTTTATCTACAAGATTTGAGACCGATTTGGTGGAATATGTTCTTGCAATGGAGGCTTCTGGGTTTGGTTTAACAAGGCGTGATATCATGATGTTAGCTTATCAGTTAACTGAAAAAAAAATAAAGCATAATTTTTCAAAAGAAAAACCATCTGTTGTCAAGATGTGGTTGCGTTTATTTCTCCGAAGTCATCCCGAAATGCGAAATGTCCTTCCGTTATCCCACAGGTACATCCCTTGCCAGATTTAAAGGTTTTAACAAGGAAGAAGTAGATATTTTTTTCTCGTTACTAGAATCAACAATGGACAAAAACCACTATCTACATAACAACTGGATTCTCAGTTGTGCCTGCCAAGATGCCCGAAGTGTTGGCTAAGAAGGAAAACGGCAAATTGCTACAACGACCTCGACTGAAAGAGGTTCAACTGTTACTTGTATCATGTGTATGAGTGCAAGTGGCACATATGTATGTGCCCCCAATGATGATATTTCCGCGGAAACGAGGTCATCCTCTGTTAATGAAAGGAGCTCCACCCGGTGCGATTCACGCATGCCACCGATCGGGATAGATTCAAATAGATCTTTTTACAAAATGATTTAAGCACTTTATAATTTATGTCAAGCCTTCAGCTACATCCCCTGTGTTTCTAGTATTAGATGGTCATGCAAGTCATACGCGTAACATTGAATTAATCAATTTAGCCAAAGCTAACAATGTCCAACTTTAACCACTACCACCACATTCAAGTTACAATATTCAGCCACTTGATCGCACATAAAATATTTCTAAAATGTTCGACGAAAATCATAATAAAAACAAAAGCAAGAAAAGCAATGTAAGTCGGAGAAAACATGAAAGTAAAAAAAAAAACAAATATATAAAAAAACTGAAAATAAAAAAAATCCACAAATTTGTATCATTGTCAAGTTCAGAAGAAAGTGACTTTTAGATTAATGAAGATACTGACGAAAGCCCTGATAGAAGCAGTGGCGATAACGCTAAATGCTTTTACTGTCATGGTTTATTTTCTGAAGACATGAGAGGAGAGCAGTGGATACAATGTCCATTTTGTCATCGCTGAGCTCATGGGGAATGTGCTGGTGTTGATAGCGGCACAAATTATCTGTGTGAATATTGTGTGAGTGATTGAACACGGAACAAGGAGAGAAGAAAGACATACCCAATCGTCAAATTTTAAGCAAAGATAATCTTAGAAACTTTTTACTTATGGATCTCAGAAGAAATAAGTTGTGATAATAATGTTTACATTTTGTGATTACTAAACTATTAGATCATGTCATTTAATTTCTAAGATATTATGATTATTCCCAATTATTTTCGTATAAGATCCATATTAAGATCACAGGGTCCATATTAAAACCTTGTCGGTCCATATTGTCTGTCATCATGTTTCAAAAGCTCCTGATCTGCCTGATACCAAAAAGTTAGTAATTTTGTTAGAAATTTTGTTAAATTTTTGTTTTTTTGATTTTAAATTAATATTCCTTTATAATATACCGAACTATTAAAATAAAAACTCTTTTATTATTTTGTTTAATTTGAGTTTTATTCAAAGAAAACGATATGGTAGCCCATAGTTAAGGATCTTACTCTATATTTTATAGCAATAGGCGCAGATTTGCTAGCTTCTCAGTATTCTACAGGATATACTTTGGAGAGTGGGCGCAAGAGTTACACGAGTTAATTCCCCCATCCCCGTTCCACCATCGAACGAGTCGACGCACGGCGGGTATCCATCCCTACGTCGTGAACACACCGCCGGTACCAACAACGCGTTCCGCCGCGTCCTTCATCATTCTTACTGCAAAGGAATTGAAAAAGTTGACCGCGTCGGTATTCTCTTTTGATTATAACTTCAAGTTAAGAGTGAATAGGCTTTTATTATGTTAATGCGCTTTACCATCAAAGACTACGTGGCCACTTACCATCAGGTGACTTCGCAGCCAAGCGCTAACTTATTTAATATAAAAAAAAAAATTTGTATGGGTCTTGATTCATGGGTGACATTATTACAATTAATTTATTTGTTTATTGGCTATTTAAATTATTGTTACAATTTTGTATTTTGGTGTGTACTTCACAAATCTCAAAATGCAGTTCTAGGGACTATGTACGGCGATGTTGACATAGTTCAGAACCTAAAAATAAAAAAAAATCAAAATATGATAAAAATAAACCTTAGTACAAAATACAGAGCATTCTAAGATGATGTAAAGGGGTCGTTTGAACGTCATTTCCACTCCAAAACAGTTGAAGTCCTACAACTTCCCGAGATGGCCCTTAAACGACTCTTCTTTTTCTTTCTTTGCTATAAAGTGAATGGATTTGAAATTCTTTTTAACAAGTTTTCTTCGGGTAATAAACGTCCCGGTAATTTTTTGTCTAACTTTGCTTAAGAAATAATGTTTATTTAGTAAAATTTGTGAGTGTTATGGATATGGAGCGCGACGACCGCTGCTGGCTGGGGTCAGTTGTGGGACTTTTTCTTTAGGATTTATAAAACAAGTGCCCGCTTTTCGTCCCCGACACCATAACTAATAGACAACGCACTTTTAAACTCAACCAGCTAACACAACAACGAGCATATCGGAATATTAAAAAATAATTTAATTCAAAAAAGTAAAGTATTCGGAACTTTGGGTTTGCATAATAGTTATTCTGCAGATAAAGCCGCGGGAAGATGCCAGTCCTACCAACATTCTAAATGTGAAAATTTGTACGGATGGATGGGTGTTTGTTACTCCTTCACGCAACTACTGAACGTATCTGAATGATGTTTGGTACAAAACACAATAACACAGGCTTCGTTATGCCAACATACTTCGTGATCGAAGTCGCGAGCGGCGACTAGTTATTAATAAAGATGGAACTTTCATCAACGTTAATTATATTGTAATCTAACAGGTAAATAGTAATATATTAGTGAAGTATTCTAATATTGGCTTGTACTTTAATAACAACTCGGAATTCCAATTAGTAATAATTCCGTCCGCGAAATGAGGGGTCCTGAACTAGATTTCCGCCCGACGTGAGCATTTACAATATTTGTTCCTGGGTCATATACATACATATGTATGTTATTTGCCTATACGAAGCATGCTTATACGAAACAGATAATCTAAGTACGAAGTTACCTATGAATTAACGTTTATTTTATTGTTATTTACTCGTTTTCATATTTCACTAATTATAATCAAAATTTCAAGAAACAAAGAAACAAAATATGTTTATGTTATGAACAATACAAAGTGAATTATACAAACAAAATAAAGTAAAAACAAACATATTAACAAATATAATAATACAAAAAAAGTTAAATTAAAAAATATATATATTAAAAAACAAATATATTTAAGTAAACAAGATAAATAAAAACAAATACAATTAAATATTTTTGTACTGACAACTTAGCGAAATGGCCGTAGCAAGCCAACAGCTGCTTTTAATGGCGACCCGTGCAAGTATTTTTGAATTATTTTGCATAAACAACCAGTAGTCCTGAATATCTTGATGTTTATCTTAACCAAGTGATTCACACATAATATCAAAAATGAAATCAGACATCGCCGCGTTCCTGGCTTGTATAGAAAAGATATCCTATAACGCTTACCAGAATCG
>DWJZ01006934.1:0-12559 GCA_018249125.1 Asbolis capucinus
AAGCAAGCTTTAAAAGAACTAGCAGTTAATATGAACTAATTTTTTTTTACCTTAAGATATGTGCTAATTTCCAGTGATATTTTAAATATTTAAAAATATATCTTAATTATATAACAAATATTATTCAGCAGGAAACAGAGCCTTGTTATTTTTTTAAATTTTACATATATGTATATCTTAAAATAAAACACGTGACAACAATTTGTAATGTTTTAATTCATTTTTAATAACTTTGTTTAATATATATCTACTTATAACCCCACTTCCCTTCACATTCTGTTACTAAAGCAAACGAAGTAATATCACTCATTCCGCAGTAATTATTATTTCAGAAGTTTGCTATTTCAGGAAATAATAAAATTTCCTTTTATTATATGTCAAACATCGATATACACTTATCACGTTACACAGTTCGAATAGATTACAACATTTTCTTGTACACGAATACTTGTACAATATTATGTATAAAAAAGAAAATACTATGTTACAAAACAAGGAAGACAACTTTCAAGTCTAATCAGTATTTTTGTAAGTTCTTTCACACGTATCAATAAAAAACCTAATAATTAAATACGAATAAAATAAAATAACAAAGAGAATGTTACTGAAAATATTTGCAAAGATTATTCGATAAACTAATACTCTCGTCGAAAATGTATTTTGCAACATATACATATATAATATCAGTCCAGTATATCTGAAAAAAACTCGAAAGACATTCCATGGCAGTGTAGTTACCTACAATTCCAAAATGTTTTAAGCTATTAACATTACATGATGACTTTATTTCATGATACTAATTTTTTTTTAATAGATTATTTTCGTAAAGCGAGTATGGAACATTAGTACATAGTTAAATATCAAATTTAAAAATGCACCTCAAGGTCATTCGCCACATCCTGAACACATAGACAAGACAGACAGAACACATAATGTCATCTTGTGCAATTCTACATGTGTGTAATGTCCATAAATGTTTATGCAATATACATATAAAATCATTAACGACGTTCAACGTTATTGGTCCAAATAATATAACTCTTTTGAACATCTACAAACTAATATGTGATCAATGCATTACTTTTTGTACTTAAGATGATCATCAAATAATCTTAGCTACAATACAACACACTGGCTGTTTACAATAGTCTTCAGATGAAACAAAAACAATAATTTTCATAATGAAATTTTATTTTATGGTGCCCGTAATATTTACCTAATGTAGGTGTACAATATATCTGCTACAGCACTCAAAAGTCGTTAATGGTCAATTAAAACGCTCCTTAGTATGGAATTTGTACACAAAATCATCACTAATGAACGTGTTATGTAGCCGTTAACGACAGAAAGTATAATCGTTGTTTTATAATGATTAATCATTACACGCTACACGACCCGATGAGTACTTGATGGTCTACTTTCAAAGTAACTGTAACTAATTGTACTGAGAGCCGCTATACTCTTGCACAGTTTCAATGTCGACATACATATTATAACCATACATATGATGCTTTCATACATTTGGGGCTTCAATTTTTGATCCGTTTTCAGACGCCATCTTGTCAGACTTACGTCAAACGTTCTACAATTGGCGTAACACAATTTAATAAATAGGTTAATTTATTAATATTTTAATATTAATATGTTTACATTTTCATGACATTTTGTAATTCTGTATTTACATAAGTTATATTATTCCCTCATTTTTTACATTCAATTTCAAGTGTTTACTCAATTTAAATACATAATCTGGCATGTTCTTGACACATAAAACTCGACTTTTTCCAGCGACGGCCATTGACAGACTAAATGATAAGTGGATAAATGAAATTTTATGACACTCAAAATTAATATAAGATATTTAATATAAGACACTGAAAATATTGCGCTATCTTGTAGACAAAGTACGGCCAAAGTCAAGTCTTTTTTATCAACTGATATTTTCTGACTGAATATAATTAAAAACAGATTTCAAATGACATCGACAAGAAATAAAATGAGAACATTGTTATAGTGAAATTACCGTTGCGAATGAACGTAGTGAAAGTCAATTAATACGCATTATTCGGATTCAAATACTCGTCAGATTACGGTAAAATTTGAATGAGCCCACATGGCAAGTGACTTCTACGCTTATTTTTTAATTTTTTACGCAGTATAAGTTAATGCTTGACATTGATCCCACCTGATAGAAAGCGGCGTTGATGATTTATGGCTTATGATTTTAAATTTCATCATCGTGGACACTAAAACTTTATCGGGTACTTACAATTATTATTTTTATACTGATACTTCGACCCAGTTGCACAGGTCAGGGTCACCGCGAGACTCGGGTGGCGGGGAGGTTCTTGACACAGCTGTCAGAACACTTGACAGACACTAATGACAAATGAGCTTGTAACTTTATGTCATATTCGTTTCACGTTCATCTACGGTATTTAGCGGTGTTTTCACGGTGTTAGAGTCATCTGTTACTATAAACCACACACATTACAAAGTGTTATTAATTATTTTGATAAAACTGTGATAATTCATGTTCAGCCTATATTCAAATCAGATCAACCGTTTCTAGAATAGCGTTCACGAAAGCACAGACAAACAGTTAAACGGAAAATCATTGGTTTGCATTCTATTACTAAAACTCTCAGTAATAATTTATCTGAAATACCTTTCATGTACAAACAGTATTAGTAACAGATTTATTATAGTTATTTATATAATATCTACTGTTGATGAGTTTTTTGTTAACATGTCGGTGACAAAAAACTGTAAGAGCGTTTAAGATAACTTAAAATAGTTACGCCCCTATAAATATTTCGTATTAGGTCATTACTTTTATGAGATACGCCATTATTAATTTCCGTATCAGGCCGTCATTTTTACGAGATACGCTCTTATTGATTTCCGTAATACGCCGTTACTTTATTGAAATACGCCCTTATTAATTTCGATATAAGGGTGTTACTGTTATGAGTTTCTTGAAGATTTTGTATTGTAAAATTCCAGATCGAATTTACACCGACTATGGTGAGTTACGCCCTTACTGTTTTCCGTCGTCGATTATTATTTAAAATGGCTAAGACACTAACAGTATAAATTTCAGCGGCGTCCAAATAGACATAATGTATAATAAAGATATTTAATATATCGAAAGAAATTTATACTGTTATATAGACAGATATATTTATATTAATGTTAACTTAACCCTTAAATGACTATGTACCACAGACGTAAAATATTCCTTATTATTTTTATTTATTTATATCTTAAAAAACTTGACCTAAGACAATGTATAAAAAGTTGGTAAGCACAGTAGTTTACAACTACTTGAATAACTTATCACCTAATGGTAATGCCAAGGATGTTACGGATATACATTTGTTTCGGATACTTTCGGTTACGGATATTGAATTTAGAGTTTTGTAAAAATTAAGTCCAAATAGATCATTTTTGTACTAGATTCGCTTGCGGATGATTTTTTGGATATTCAATTACGGTAGGATGTACCTTAGTTTCGGATACTTTTACGGATATGGAGTTTTTGAAGGTTTTGCAAAAATCAAGTGCAATTAGATATTTTTTAAACTACTCGTAGATTCGGTTACGGATATTTTTCGGAAAAACAAGTACGGTTACTGTTCCAGACCATAACATCCCTAATGCTAAGAAGACTGAGAGAAGACATGTTGTACCATCATATTCTTTTCTTGACCAAAGTTATGATGCCGGACTTCTTATATAATCCATTTTAGAACTCGTATCTAGAGGTTTTCGCGGTATTAGTAAATTTGTATTACTATATTAATATTGATATATTAAATACCATAACACCAGCCGGCTGATTCTTGTTTTACCAAAAAAAAATCCAAGTTGTTGCAGTACAGTTGAAATTTGGTATTCACATGTATACTAACTGCACTTCAATGAGATTTATATGATCGGAATACAATAGAAATTTCGTAGACGATTTTGGGGTGCAATTGAAAACCGATTGCGAGTGTGAATGCCAAACTGCGCTTCAACGACAAAGACGCTACGATATTACTACGACTTGTAAAACGAGAATTGACCGGCAGAGCGAATCGTACTGATTTTATTCGCTGTTTAGATTTTGTACTCAATTTAAAATTTTCAAATCAGAATATTAAAAAAATGTAGTACGCATCACTGATACTCCTAAAATGGTTAAATTCATTTGATCAATACATCAATTATTGTTTCAACAACAATATAAGGCAATTTAGTCATATCACTATACATAAATACCTTACAAAGGTATTTTGGTCCCTCCGCCTGATTGACCTAATATTATAATAATATTGTTCTTTACACACCCTAAGTATATAAGATAATATTATATTATAGAGAAATATTTAACTTTACAAATATTTCTATTGTAAGAGACATGTGTAACACTGATTTTTATACACTGTATATAAAATGTATACATTTATATATGTAATTTTTTTTATATACATAATGATACTGATTCGTGTTTTAAGGCAATTTTGATATAAAAAGTTTTTTTATTTTTTATTTATTTTACTCTAGCAACACACACTGGAGCACCGTGATCGTCAAATATTTACTTCAGAGGTTTCAACTTATTAATGGCCCAATACTCAGCACGGGTCTTCATTTTTAGTAGTCTAAAGCACACTGCAACCAAGTTATAACGCATTACTACTGTAATCTAACATTAACGTTTACGTGCCCTTCGGAGCACAGAAGCGATCATAATTTTTTTGTGACTAACGGTCACCCATTCACTTTACTGTGTCTATTACTGACCAACACAAAACAACTGCTACGGGTCAGTCTTTTACAACTGCGCTTTACTTTACTACAGATAAATAAAAAAAGAAAAAATAAAAATTTATAATTTTCCGAAAATTTACTTATAACATAGCTAAAAATTTGAAAACACCCATAGCGGAAACTTTTTTTTACAATAAATCACCCGTAATGCTGTTTTGGTTATTTTATTCAGTATTATTTTTTTAATTCTTGTTTTTTCATTGTATTAGAGATCAGTGTTACCATATTAACAACATTGTTCAGAGTTAGAGGCAATGTAACGTCAAACTTGTCTTTCATGGCGGGAAGGCGGCGCGAGTGACATCGGGCGGGAGTCGTTTTTGACAGGTGTCGAGTTGACAGCTGCGGGTGATAGCTTCGTCTTCTCGTTAGATCGATTTGGCATGGCTACCGGAGCGGGTACCGCGTCGGGTACCATCCGCCTGATTACTTCTGATGTACACGATGCTGGGAACACCCTGGAAGTTGTAAACACATATCGTTACATACAAAAAAAAATAGTGATATTTCGGGACTGCCAACAGAAGTAAAAAAATCATAGCTGGCGTTAGCAATAGGTGTCAATTCAATGTTTTTTCCTTTCCAAAAATAGTTTCTCTGCTAATGGTAACTTAGCACGTTTTAGATGTTTGTATTCTTTTCATTTCATTTCACGGTACAAGGTGTTTTAGGTCTGATCATAAATTATTGTGATGCTACAGGGTATGTTCAACCTGAAAGGTTTAAGATACGATGAAATCTTTTTTCTTCAGGTCTGGTCTACGAACCCTGGTATTAAAATAGGTACTGCTCTTTTTCTCCTCATTATATAGTCATTGTACCTCCCATTCTTCTTCTGTCACCTGTCCTGAAGCAGTATATTATTGGTGATTGGGATTTTTTGGTCATATCATTTTGGATGCTCCAGCGATGTCCTGCTTCTTTTTTTGTCCATCTTTCATGCGCAACTCTTACTTTCTTTTCAGCAGGTACGGCGTAAATGATTTCCCAGCCTGTTATTTATAACCACTGGTTCGTTTGTTTTTAACATAAAAAACGCAATTTTACCATTTGAAAGGCATCAGCATTCGGAAGTAGCCGGGCATCACCGCCACATGCTCATTGGTGCGTATCGCGAACACCACGCGGTCCGCCACGTCATTCGAGTTCAGCTGGGGCACCAGCCTGGAACGGAATTAACAACAATTTATACCACACCACATCCCATGACTGTCCCACTGCAGGGCTTGAGTTATCACAATGTGCCAAGCGGATTAATAGCCTTCACGCATGACAATTTTGTAGGGAATTCTCAGGTATGCACGTTTCCTAACGAAGCAAGTGATGCTCTGTACAGGTGCGTGCTGGAGATCTCGGACTTCCAGTTCGGGAGACCTACGTTCAATCTGCTAGGTTATCAATGCCTATTACCTGATAACTTTAATAATCGATTTTTTTACGAAAACCTTGGACGAAAATTAAGTACTAGATCCTGGACTCTCGGACTTCCAGTTCGGGAGACCTACGTTCAATCTGCTAGGTTATAAATGCCTATTACCTGATAACTTTAATAATCGATTTTTTAACGAAAACCTTGGACGAAAATGAAATACTAGATCCTAATCGGCTTACGGCGAACAGAATCTCGGCAATAGGTTATAGGTTAAATTCCTTTAATGTCAATATTCGTTTATTACAGAGATTGACGGTTAAGAAATTTCTTTACTGAGTTTTAAATTTGTATTAACTAGCTGTACAAGTCACACGTTGCTACGCTTCAACTTATAGATCATGTGTTCGATTGATATGTTTTTGGTTCCCTATTTCAGAGAGTTCTGAACAAAGTTGTTAAAGACATCAGTGCTCTGTCTCCTACCATTTCAGAGTCAATAAAGGACAAAAAAAACATTGATTTTTTAATATATACATAGATGGCAGTAGATACAACTACAATAACACGTTTTGAACTCAATTAATGTACTTACAATGTAGTAACTATTAATTCTGTAGTGAATGATGTTAAGGTAACGTAATGAGTGTATTTATTAACAGCATTTTCATTTAAGTATTCAATTAAAAATACGTTACATAGAATACGTTTATTCTTTTAAAACTCAAAGTATAGTTTATTCTTTTAAAACTCAAAGTATAGTTTATTCTTTTAAAACTCTCCAATTTTTGCCCTTATAGTCCGGGGTGTAAGCTAATTTTCTTATAGCAATATAGTTAGTATAGTATAGCGAGCTATTTCTTTAATTCGTGAATAGGTACCTTCGTTTGGATGAAAGACCCAAGACGCTTTTTTTCTCACAAGAAATCTCTTTTGCCTTGCTATTCCTGTTGGCTACCACATTCTAGATTTTTCGCGTACGTTGCGAAATTTATTGATAATAAAGTGATGTACAGTTTTATAGAGAACATCGATATTTCGATACCATATGTGTTGCACTGTTACATTTATGTCACAATAACTACTGTTTTCTAGTAACTGATTCTTCCGAAGCGTAACGAGGGCAGTTTCTAGTTATCAATAAACACATACAAAGCAAACATATTTAATCGGGATGTGAATAAATATCAGAAACAAATGAATAAATATCAGAAACAAATTAATAAATATCAGAAACAAATGAATAAATATCAGAAACAAATGAATAAATATCAGAAACAAATTAATAAATATCAGAAACAAATGAATAAATATTCGTTTTATATCTCGATTACCTTGAATTGACTTCCTCGAACATTCCAGTAGCTCGAATGAAGTAAGGGCAGATGAGCGAAGTGTGCACTCCACTCGCTCCCTTCACATCCAGCTCGAGCCTGAGTGCTTCGTCGAAGCCACAAGCTGCTGCCTTGGATGAGCAATAGTCCACCAGCTTGGCCACACCGACATGGCCAGCCATGGATGCTATAGTCACGATGTGGCCTTTGTTGTCTTCTATCATTGTTGGCAGGAACGCTTTCACCGTCTGAGGAAGATTAAAGATTTCATATTTTATCTTAAGGTTGTCTTCAGATGTTAACGTGCGTTGGGGTTCGTGGAAAGAATAGGCTACTAAATTTGCTCGTAGTATTAGGCAAAATACTACCCCTACTAGCCATATGCCGATTAGTAGCCCCCTTCACGACCGACTAACCGGCTAGTCGGCTAGTCACCAAAACTCATAATTAGCATACATCATTGCTACTTACGGCATTACTTGATATATTAAAGAATTTTTTGGAATACACAACAAAGTTTTAACGTTCTAACTCGTAAAGAGCTGTGTGCAAGAATATAGTGTTGCTAGTCGCGACTAGTCGGCTATATCGACAACGATATATATACTATATATATACTATATCGAAAACGAGCCGTCAAGCTATGAATGCCTTCTATGAGCAGGGCAGTGAACCCGGTACTTGGATAAATTAACGTATTATTTTTCCTCAAAATATACCACGAAGTGCCAGTGAGAGAATAAAGTTAAAAATAAAAACAAGTCCGTACATACCCAAAAGTGCGCCAAGATATTGACATCAAAAGTCCGTTGTATGAGGTGGTCTGGCGTGTCCAGAAGATACTGGCCGGATACAACACCTGCATTGTTGATCAACACAGAGACCTGAAAACAAAAGACAAAATGGGTTAAAAAATCTAAAACACTATTGACATACAGAATCTGCATACATGTACAAAAGCAACAGGCAAATTGAAGGCAAAAGTGTGATATATTTCAGTAGCAAAATAGAAAATCTACATTATTCCACATTATTAATATCAGTAGTAGTCCACATAATTAATATTTTAAAGCTGTAGAGTTTGTTTGTTTGCTTGAACGCGCTAATCTCAGGAACTACTAATCCAACTTGAAAAATTCTTTCAGTGTTAGATAGCCTATTTATTGAAGAAGGCTATAGGTTATGTATCATTACGCTAAGACCAATAGGAATGGAGCACCAATGAAGAATGTTTCAAAATCGGGGGATTTTTTCCTTTTGAGTGCTTACGCTACGTGCGCTGCGTAAACGATTAAAGTTTCGCAAAAATCATGTAGACAGAAAAGAAGTAGCGGGTTAGCCCAAAGTAAGTTTTCCAAGTAGACAATAATTTAAGTAAATTCGAATACATATATGGCTGAAACCCATCAATGGCCCACTACTGAGCACGAGTCTCTCCTCATGCTGAGGAGGCCTGGAGTATATTCCACTGCGCTGCTCCAATGCGAATTGGTGAAGGACAGATACCCACATATAATTAACTTTAAAAATGTATACTTTGTGTTTATAATTTTTTTCATGCATTTCCTTCGGTCAAGAATAAGTTTCAACTCTATCAAATGTTTCACACATTTTTCTATATTTGTCATTAGTGTCAGCTGACAAGAGTTTCACCTCGCCACCGCAGTCTTGCCGTGACCACGACCCATGCAACTGGGTCGAAATATCGGTATAAATAATTGTGAGTAACCCGTTAAAAAGTTTTTTAAAAACTTTTACTGTCCACGATAATGAAAGTTTAAAATCATATTTTTGTATATGTTTCTACAGATCACAATAAAGTATATTTAATTATAAATTTTCCTCTATAATAGTGTATTCGGTAAACATACGGTAACTTATTACAGGGCTGTAAAGTTTTAAGACATGCGATAGACGGGCAATTAACACCTAAATTGATATTTTCACACCTTTACAAATAATATTTGTACTCAGGTAATGCTTACCGATATTATAAATGCGAAAGTAACTCTTTCTATATGTTACCTTTTCACGCCTAAACTACTGATTGTAACAAAAATGGACACAGAAATAGAATAGAAAATGTGGAACAACATAGCCTATGTTTTCACAGCGAAAAAAGAGATGTGAACATTTATATGGAATTACATCTTTATCGAAGATATTTAAATATATATAAAATTCAAAGGTGACTGACTGACTGACATAGTGATCTATCAACGCATA
Organism: Asbolis capucinus; assembly: GCA_018249125.1. Lineage (NCBI taxonomy): Eukaryota > Metazoa > Arthropoda > Insecta > Lepidoptera > Hesperiidae > Asbolis > Asbolis capucinus. Next base: position 9,748 of record DWJZ01006934.1, read on the forward strand.
GCCCAAACCACTGGTGGGCTGAAATTTGGCATGCAGGTAGATGTTATGACGTAGGCATCCGCTAAAAAAGGATTTTGATAAATTCTACCCCCAGGGGCATAAAATAGGGGAGCAAAGTTTGTATGAAACTTTGTCAATTTTAAACCGTTCAGGCTGAGACTTTACATGCATATAGCTACTATGACGTAGGCATCCCCTAAGAATAAGCTACACCGCTAAGGAGCACGTTCACCTTGGCTTTTTAAGATGTCTCACTAAAATACACTGATGGCCTACAGTTCTTGGGAGTAGAAATATTCTCGAACCTCAATTATGGGCGATTCATCCAAGGCCAAAGGCCACGGCCATGAATCCAGGGCCAAAGCGGCAGCGAAGTAACTTAGAGTGCTTGGAAAAGTGCGGCGGTACTTCACACCGAGTCAGCTTTAACCCTATATAAAGCTCAGGTAAGACCATGTGTAGAGTACTGTTGTCAAATTTGGGCTGGTGCCCCAAAATCACACTAGCCTTAGATTAATGGAGAGGCGTGCAATGAGCTTACTGGCGACGCTGAAATCAACCTATAAAGCCTCGAGCACAGGCGTAGAGTCGCCAATCTCTCGGTATTTTATAGGGTGCATTTTGGAGAGTGTGCGCAGGGACTACACGACTTGATTCCGCCTACCCTCTTCTGCCATCGAACGACTCGGATATCCATCCTTTTACTGTGGAAATTGCTCCGGTACCGACGACACGTTTTGCCTGGTCTTTTGTATGGCGTACCGCAAAGGATTGGAACAAATTACTTGCATCCGTATTTCCACTCGAGTATAATGTAGCTGTCTTCAAGACAAGAGTGAATAAAATTCTTCTTCTAAGTTAACGCGCTTTACCATCTACGACTACATCGCCGCTTACCACCAGGTGGGATTGTAGTCATGGATTAATTTATAATATGCAAAAAAAACATTGCTTTGACATAACAATTGTTTACGAGATTTGGGAGTATCAGAAAGACGGAATGGAATCCTTGCACATGGCTTGATACACACTTAGCCAGCTTTAGCGGTTTGTTGGGACAGGCTCACCTTTGGGTAGGCTGTATAAAGTAATTCTTGTTACAAGAGTCATCAGCTATCTTTATTTAAAACCTGTTATTTTGCAGGTTAATGAACAGCGTTTGTATTAAAGGTCCTTATCCTTAAGCCTCATTAAAATTGCTTATATTAAAATTATAATGTTTGAATTGCTTCAAGATCTGGTATCAGTAACGATATGTTTGTATTTGGGTTGGGTACAATAAATTATATGATGTTTTAATTGTAAGGAATTTAAAATCTATACGTATAATAAAAATGTAACGGGTTCAATTCTGTACATTAAGTATTTTTTGAAAATTTTGATGCAAGGAGGTTTGTTATCGATATGAAAATGAAACATTTTTTTTGGATTTATAGTCTATTTGTCTGTCTGTTCAAGCTCAGGCAAAAACCACAAGACACGTTTAGACGAAAGGTATATTCCTAGTTTTAAATCCAAGAATATAAGATATTTTTTATCCCAGGAATTGCCTTAGTTCCCGTAGGATAACAGGTTAAAATAGTATGGCAACTCCGAAACCAATGGACCAATTTAAATTAAATTTGGCATGCTTGTAGCTTATGTATGGGGACTGATTATAGGAGAGTTTTTATCCCAGAAAATTGCATTTTCCCGAAGGATAATGCGTTAAAATTAGTATGGCAACTCTAAAACCACTCGACAACTGTTCTTCCGAAGTAAAGGGAGGACAATTGTTGTTAATTAACAAACATACTACTCCTTTTTTCCATGACTGTGTCCACATAGTACTCCCCCTCTTCCCACACACTTCATCTCCACCCCGCCCTCTATTCACCCCCCACAATCAAGGCCACTTCTTAGTACATTAACATTAAGTGTTATGCTAATGACTAAGATGGTGAAAACCTTTCACCCCCTATTTCAAACGCGTCGAGTCCTAGTTCACGAAAAAAAATCCTGTTTTTTTTCTGAAGTTCTATTCCTGTAACAGAATATTGCCAAAAAATGAGTTGTTTTTCCTTGGTAATATAAGACAATTTGAGAGATTATTTCAATTCTAATCCATCAATAATGAATTCGGTCATTTAGCTATTCTTCTCAAGCAGTTAAAATGTATATGCACTCTAATCATACTAGAGTACCTACTTCAATGAAAACAATGCCTTCAGATCATAATGAAATTGATCCCTAGACCTGCGGAAGTCATGTCTGAATCGTGACAGCCGAAGGTTGTATGTAACATATAACTGCCATTAAATACAAGCAGATAGAAGTGACGTCAGACAAAATATCTGAAATATACTATAACTAGTTTCTGAGAAGATAAAACGAAGAGATTTGTATTTTTGTATGTTTGTAACGAATAAACTCAAAAAGGACTGATCCGATTTCAAAAATTCTTTCACCGTTAGAATGCTACATTATCACTGAGTGACACAGGCTATATAAAACAGGTTTATATTTAAAATTTTATAACTATAAATATAGTACATAATTGTTAAAATAAATATTATCGTCTTAGAGAAATGTTTACTCTTTATTTATTTCAAAATACAAAAGTTCACCCGTACAAAGCTGGGGCGGGCCGCTAGTGTATTGATAATGTAGCCAATAATCCTTAAACTAAAATCTACTCATAATGTTTGGAAAGTTTTATTTTTCATTCAACGGTTAGTACGTGACGCAAACATCCAAACCTAGAAACGTGCACATCATCCCAAAGGAGCCTACAGTCGGGATAAAATGTATCCTTTGATTATTTCCTGGGTGT
>DWJZ01006935.1:0-12559 GCA_018249125.1 Asbolis capucinus
TGCATTTATAATATTAATAGAATGTCATTATTTTATTGGGAAAAGTTTTATAGACTAAACTTACACTAAACTCAGGAACACAATATATGCACCATATAGAGAGAAAGTGAGATGAGTTCAGGAGGATTTTTCATTTTCAGTCCTATGTTCCTTACAGAAAACTATTCAGTCACTAGAAGCTGAACCCGTTACTTCATACGTGCAGGAATTTTATCCGAGTAACTCCCGATCCCGCGGGATTTTCGGGAAGACAGACTTGTGAATTTATATTAATATATTTGTTTAGAAGCTATAACCATACGCGTAGAAGTTTTCCCGCGTAAACTCTGATCCCGCAGGATTTCCGGGATAAAAACTATCCTATACGTTAATACAAGTAACCCTCTATGTGTGTGCCAAATTTCATCAAAATCGGTTCCGCAGTTTTTGCGAGAAGGAGTAACAGACAAACATACAAACATTCACATTTATAATATTAGTAGGATGAACTGGGTTACGAGAGCAATTCATAAATATTTGTGCTTTATAGACTCTTTATAGCATAGTAGGAAATAGAACTGATTTTATAATTGCACTGTATTTATAATTCCGTGGTTTCAGTACTAAACTGTTATTGATCGGACATATGGTTGATGAGATGATGCGTAGCAACGCGCGCCGGGGAATATTTTCGCGAACCTATTTTAAAAAACCCCGTATGTTCGATTCTTATTCAAAGTGGCAGTAGGGTTCCCACAATGTTTATTATAAAACATCACGGCTCAACACTTCGGATTGAAGAGTCGATATTGAAAGCCCGGTATAAAAGGGTAGGTACATTTTTAGATGTTCAATCGAGATTTACTGAAGTACTTAATTAGTAGTAATAGTTTACTACACATTTAGGTGGGCCTTTTTGTCACTTCTTTGTGGGGGCACGTTAATTCTGAAATGTTCTAAATCTTTTCTAGAATTAAAGAAATACAAATAACGCTCGTCGCGCTTTTTTGCCCTACCAGACATTCGTACAAATTACGGAAGAACTATGTTTACTTTTGAAGGTGTAATTTTCAACAGATAACCGACATATAGGAAATTGTGAAAAAGATGTTCAAGAAGGAACTCGCTCAATATATTTTAAGTAATGTAATGAGTTTATAAATGATCTTTGTATTGTTAACAGTGTGATCGCGTTATTGTTAAGTCTATGTGAAAATATTTCTATTAACTTAAGCCTGTAATTTATTTTTTTAATATTTGAAATATTTCATTTTTTTCGATTGGTCAAGACATAAAAGTGTTTCGAACTCACAACCTGCGGCGAACTACTCAGGTCAACCATTACACCAACAGGCTGGTCTATTACAGTACTAGGTCATTATGCAGTTCCTCGCTTGCAGTAGGACACTCGCTCCCTGCCCCCTACAAATTGTCGGTAAATTAAATCATCCCTGTCAAAATAAATTTAGCGCGCTAGTTCCTCCACTGATTGTTTTGATTAACGCCACGCGTGGGCAAACGGTGGGTATTGTGATTATAATTGTCAAAATTGTGTACAGAAAGAGGCAAATCAATGTCTGTATCACTAATAGCCTGTTATTGGAATTCGTTTGATAACATTGTTCATACTTTATATTTTTTTGTGGTACATTTTAAATAGTTTGTATGTTACATTGGTAGACACACCACCACATTTTATACAGTTCGTGTGTTACATTGGTAGACATAAAGTCAAATAAGTTATTCCATGTAAGTATTTACAATACTATTATGAACGTCATTTTTTAGAATCTACCACCGTTTCGGAAAGGTGCTACAATAATGAGGAGAAGACACGGCGAAAGAAACTCCTCAGCACATCTTTTCAATAATACATAAAATAATAATACAAAATTATTGCAGAGAATAAACTTGGGTGGAACCGGCTGCGAATGTATATTATTTCCACTGCTATATCGGGTCGGGTGATTAAGGATGAATGAGAATGTGGATGAGAATGGGAAGAAGAAGAAGAAGAAGAGAGGAAAATGGGAGAACAAGAAGAACAAAACAAGATCACTGGTTAAGTTACTTGATCGTTAATAATATAACTAATGCGTACGTAAACTCTACAATCTAGCTGTTAAATTTTATTACCTCCGCTAGCATTATAGTCTGTTAGTGTTGGGTTGGGGTCAGTATTCGATGGCCGTAACTGTCTCACTGTTAGGTCTAGTCTTACAACGTGAGGGGTACCTATAGGCCCCAGTCTACGCTGGCCAGGTCAATCTGATTGGTAGAGTTCACACACCTTCGAGATCTTTATGCAGAATTCTCAGAAGTGCAGGTTTCCTCATGATGTTTTCCACCGAAGCAAGTGACAATTGTTTTCTAATATACAAATAAATTTTGGAAAATTAAAGATGCGGAATGGAATTGAAGTCAGGCCTCCCATACCAAAGACCAACGTTAAAAAAAAATCCGTTAGGCTATCACTGCTTCCAAGTACTTGGTATCCACTTGAGGAAGTAAAGGAATCAGGAAAAAATCTCTAATAATGATATGCAACTCAAGGGTGACTTTGTAAAACAATAACGATCCTCTATATCCGATTTCTCGACTTGTAGTGGCAGGATATTCAAACAATGGGCCCCAACGATGTCATCTGAGACGCGACACGCGCGCGCCACGCGGCCAGTAGCGGAACTAGCCTCTTGTTATTGTTGGGGCTGACTTGAGGCGCAATTAGGTGTTAAGGGATTTGTAGAAATAAAAAACACAATCCGCTGTATACTGTGGATGTTTTAAAAGTAATTTTTATTTTAAACATGTTAAATATTATTTTTATACGTCATTTTATTGTTATGTGACAAAGTATTTTACAAACTAAAATAGACTATTTTACAATAAACCTGCCCGCGAAGGGAAACGTACCAGGTTCGATTCCCCATCAAAGCAGACATTAATGTGACTACTTGTTCTAAAAAGAAATTCTGATAAATACTGAGATCATTTCAATGTTGTCTCTTGATATTAAATTATTAATACAGGGTGAAATAATGGCCGTTCCGCATCCAACGAGATAACTAAGTTACAAATAATATGATTGTTGTTCGTAGAAATCATTTTCGTTCTTCAAACAGGTGAGTATAATAAAAAAACGTACCTACAATTGTTCTGATTATAAAATGTCCAGTCTGTGTGTTAGCGGAATAGTACAAAATCTTTTCGCAATTCTTGTTATTATTCTATTGTATTTATCATTAGTGTATTGTATACAGTTGTATAAATATCATTTTTTATAACCATCCATGATACATTTTACCATTTACCATACCACATGTGTGATCCACCCTACATTCTTTTATTGTCGTACGAGTTATTGCCTAAAAATTATCACCCTAAAATATTTTACACCACATTTTAAGCCAAGTTCAATTCGTGCTTATTTTTATCTGTCCAGATGGATTTAAATGCTAAATAAACCCTACATCTGAGACCAATTGACAGAACCTTAAAAACTCAAACGTCGTATCTTGAGTTTTTTGGTAGTAAAATAGCGTTAAATAGGCGTGTAGTACGCTATATCGTTGAGTTCACATTCGCCGTCGCCTCAGCCTGTGAAGACGCCAACACCCGCACCATACCCGTTTCGCTGATAACGTGCCAAGTGATAAAACATGATAAGATACAGGACTTGCCAGCCATTTTGATCAAACCTATTTTAAAAGTGTTCGTGTTATGTTTACTGTATGTTCTCTAAAGTGTTTTAAAGTGTTTTGAGTGTATTTTAGTTTGCTCACGTGGAGGAGTTCAAAATACAGGTACACGTTGTTTACGTTTGCATAACTTATCAGTATACTTACATACATATATTAGTTCACTAGTGCGACAGTTTTGGTCGCTTAAACAAAGTGATATATTATTTGGTGGTATGCGGTCACAACAGCCATATAGCGATGACGTGTTATTAGACGATAAGAAGCCAAGAACCTGATTTGATTGGCTCTCAGACACTGCGATCAAATCACAGACAAACGGTCAATATGTGACAATGAGTGAGTGACATAAAACAATCAATAGGTAAATGGGTGATAAATAAAGTATGTTAAAACGATCAATAGTTGCTGGATGGATAACCGCGGTGACGTCAAACTTCCGGTAGTTGAACAGGGGGCCGATAAGTGCCGTTGATGTTGTACACGATCACAGGTTGTTGTATGGTTGATCATCGTAACAGGTGTTTTGAAATATTTAAATACACAACCTTTAATTATAGCTAACACAAAGATATGCACAAAATTTCGTAACTATATCGTTAAGCATTGAGTTAATTTGTTTGGAGCCAATCTTGAACGTAGAATCAGGTCATGCTTTTCATAAAAGTACATTGTCATCAGCACTAAAGCAGTATGCAAAATTCCAGTTCCGCAGTGTAAGAGGAAGTGGGTCTAATTAAGGTTGAAAGATTTGTCCTGTAACAAATAAATACACAAATATTCTAACATATCCATATACAAAAATACACCGCAAGTTAAATAAAAGCTTGTAATATTCAATAGTTAAACACATGATGAATGAGCTGAGATGCAAGTATGTTGTAAAATCATTTTAAAGTAGTATTAAGTTTTCAGAAATCCTTACTTCCTTACTAATATAATTAAAAATATGAAGGTTATCAGTTATGCTTATACGTCTAGACTAGATCTTAAGAGAGAATATAGGTTACTTTCATCCCGAAAGTAAAAGAAATATTTTATATTTCTTTTTCTCACTTTGTTGCGGTGCACTCTCGGACAGATGGTTGGATATAGCGTATTTACTGCGGATCTCACTAACTAAACGACTGAGGTTTCGCACTGAAAACGAAAGTGTTGATTGGTAGCTAGGTACCGCAGTGTAAGTAGAGTGCGGTCTCTTACATTATTCTCATTATTTTTCCATTATTTTACAGTTTAATATTTAATTTTAGCTCTGTATTATACAGGGTGTCTCAGAAAATAGTGTAAGCGGAAATTCGGTGATAGAGCACCTAATTTTTATTGTTTTCTTGAAAAGTCGAGAAGTTGATTCTTTTAAGCATAAAAGTACAACTCATGGCGATTCAGTTAAAAAAAAAAGAAAATGAAAAAGATTTCACCTTTGTTTTTTAGATTTTTTTTAATTCTTCAGGTCTTAATACTCAAAAATACAGAAAAAAATTCATAACTCGAAAACTACGTAAAATCGCGGAAAATACAGGGGGGTGATTCGGATAACCCAAGGGATGCTCTATCACTGAATTTCCGTTTGACACTATTTTTTGGGACACCTGTATATCAATGATAGTTAAGACGGTTGCAGCGACTAATATTTTGAAATCTTTTCTTTCTTTTTTTCTTTTCTCAGTATTTAAAAGTAACTACGATATTCCGTCTGAGATACTCATGTTTTCAAAATTATTTTTGGATCACGCCTTTAGATAGTCATATTACTCACCAGGATAACATAAGATAGTGAGTTCTGATATTGAATTATCAGTAGCAGATAACCCAGTATTCTGCTGAAGACTCTTGTTACATTACTCATTGATAAATGTTATGATTTAGTAGCTATTTTCAAATTCTACGTATAACCTTCATATCCTTAAAATGATGTGATGAGTTGATATAAGTGACTTCCTATCATTTTTAAATTCTGCTGTCTATGATTCTTTTCGGGTATGATATTCCGAGCTAGTGACGTAGGAGACTTGTGCTTTTTACAAGTTTTTATTTAACTTGCAGTGTATGTTTGTATATTAGTATGTTAGTATATTTGAATATTTGTTTGTTACGCGTCAAATCTTGTAAGTTTAATTAGACCCACTTCCTCCAACACTATAGAACTGAAATTTTGCATAAAGTTTTCGTCCTGATGACAATGCATTTTTATGACAAGTATGACCTGATGCTGTGTCCAAGACTGGCTCCCGACAAGAGAACTCCTCATCGGTTAACAATACAGTTATGAAATTTTGTGTTTGTTTTTATTCTGGATCTGTAAGCTTATGTTTTTAAATATTTTTAATAAACCTTGTTTTTATTTGTACAACACGATGGTAAGCAGCAATGTAGTTTTCTGGACATAGATTATGACTATTCTGGATTTTGTGGTGCCAAAAACTACGTATGGTCATTGTCCAATAGGGATTTTACGGTACTTTACTAGTACGAACTTTGACTATTTAAAAAAATGTATTTATTTATTAACGTTCTATTGTACTCGTATTATTGTATTGTTTATATTACCTTATTTTTTTTCAGGTGAAATGGAGAAGCAAATAACATTTCTCTTTTTAAGTGTGTTGGCCTTAATAAATGCGGAAAGTAACAATACAATTGTTGGTGGTAAGTAGTACCATCTAGCGGCCAGTAGCTTTCACTAATTACGTGAGTTGAACTGGTACATAATCTTTTAAAATTTTATATTTTAGGTGATTGGAAGAACACAGGAATTTGTAGAAAATGTAAATGTGACAAAGATGTAATAGACTGCTTTGATCAAAACGTCACTCAATTCTTCAGTTTGGATGAGTGGAAACGTAAGTTGTTATTTCTGTTGTTGCTTTACTTTTAATTTTCACATCGTTCAAGGGACCAACCAAGTTGGTTTTTTTTTTATATCCATAACTTAGCGCTTCACTATGCTTTTACTAGATTGTAAATATCAATATACCGCTTCATAAAAAAAGCCGTTTAGTAAAGTCTGTACAATTGAATGGGAAGACTGACCCGGGCAACTTATATCCGTCCTTCGTGGTAAGTATAATGAAAGCAAACCGAAGCACTTTGTTCGCACCGGCGCTAAGATGTATACGACGAAGAGATACCCGCTGTGCATTGGCTCGTTCGATGGCGAAAAGGGGATGGGGGAAATAAAAATAAATCATTTTATTGTTTATTGTGATGAAATTTATGGGCTCTAAACTTCAAATATCTGTATATAATTCAATTCAAAACATTCCAGTGTTAAAAGAAATGAAACCAACAATGGTAGACCTAAGCGAGAACAAGTTCACCAACATAACAGCGATAGCGGACCTCCCGATCAAATTGCTGAACCTGTCGCAGTGCTCCATCGAGTCCATAGAGCAGCAGAGCTTCAGAGACCTCCAGCAGATGACAACCTTGGACCTTAGTCACAACAAGCTGACCTCCGCTAAACTTAGTCCACATGCTTTCGAGGTAATTCAAGTTTCTTGCATTATTTTGTTACTATAAGAGCAAGTTGACAAAGTAGTCCAAAATTGTCCATTCAATAACTTGTTGGAAAAGCAGTAAAGATCAGCCTTTCAAAGATAGGTAATGTTTTAAACAATCTCTGTTTCATATAAATCATACGTAAGCAGCTCAGTAATGTTACATGTAAGATTCACTTGGTGAAAAACAAAAGTTATTTAAGCATTTCATAAGAAATATAATGTTTTATAAGAATGTATTACATAGGAGATACTAATTAAAATGACTATATAGAACAAATATACCTAAGCTTTAATATTTTTAGGGCCGATATTCTTCAGACAAATATGAACCTCTCGCATCGATGCGTATCTTGAATCTGGCTTACAACCAGCTGCACTCGCTCCACCAGGATCTTTTCGAGCATCTCCCCGAGCTGACTGAGCTGGATCTCAGTAACAACCCACTCACCACCATCGACCATGTCACTATGATAGCTATCGCTAGCTTGCCAATGTTGACGGTTAGTAAAACGTAAAATATATGTATTTCTCATCTACCTTCGGATTCACGAGGTTTGCGGTTGGGGGCATGAAGAAGCGTGACCTTAGCTCCTCCTAATTGTGTGAATTAGGTGACGATTTATTTTATTTCATTTTTTTTAAGTAAAAGAGTGAATTACGTGATCTCGCCCAAAACAAACAATCTGAATCAAAGTGGACCACAACTTAGTCACTTTTAACTTCACAGTTTTTTAAATAGATTTTTGAAATGATACTTTTTTCAAATGCTTTATGTCTATGTGGCGCTTTTCAATCAAGGTAAAAACTGAGATCCAAACCACAGAGTTATTATTGTCACGATTACAGTGGTTAACCTTCTTGAAAATATTCACATAACCAGAGGGTAACAGCAAAAGACTGCATTCTCAGTTCTGAGATAAAAAAAATTAAACAATTATTTCAGGTTCTCAGAATGCGCTCCTGCCAATTGCCTGAGATACCTGACAAACTCCTGCACACTCCTCGGTACCTGGAGCGATTGGACATCAGCAACAACAAGTTGAAAGTAATTCCTCAGGAGCTAGAAGAAACCAAGAACTTAGTTTATCTAAACTTGAACCAGAACCCAATCTCTGAGCTGGACGGTGCTTCTGTTGAATACCCGTGAGTACAAAACCACCATAAGGATTCATGACTTTTCAGATGCTCTTTTGGTGACAGTACATGGCTGCTGTCGATGTCTGCGGCCCACCATTCTGTTCCTTTTTACGGATGCTAGGTAATCTTTAACAATAATTACAATAATTATGATACGTGGAATACCTCAAATATTTCTAACTATCGTTAGTTATCATTGTTGTAATATTTATTGTGATCTGCCATAAGTTTTTGCCTTCATTATGGATAGACTGGTAGACGATTCAGGTAGCCACTTAAAACTTTATTGATGGATCCTTGTAAGACCTAGAGCTTAAGACTTACTAGAATAGAATGGATAAATAAATTCTAATTAATAAAATAACAGCAAGGTATGTCAAATGATAAGTCCTTTTTAAACCCTGGTATAACCGTTTATGTCGCAATTATCTGTAACTGTTGTTCTCACAAACAGTATCTAAAAGACTCTTAATTATATATTTTATGTGTGTATACAGTATTCAGGAAGATTACGCACTTTTCGATTCTTCCAGTGGCTTCCCTCGTCTCCGGAAGCTTCGCGAGTTACACATGTGTAACATGAACAACTTGAAGCGTATTGGGGCGGGAGCGTTGGGAGGCCTGGAGAACCTGGTCCAGCTACACATGAGCTACAACCCTCATCTGAGCTATATCGACCCCAAGGCTCTGGCGAGGCCTGATGACATTGGCGAGACGTACGTTTGGCCGCTTATCAAGGAGGTGAGTACACCCATATATTTGCTTCAGCAATCAACGCTAAGCAATCTCTTTCTTTGTGTATTTGTAAGGACGCTAAAACATCAAAAAGGCAAAAAGATTAGAACTTGCGGAGGATTTAGTGTTACTGCGTGGGGCAGGGAGATTTCAAAGGCGGGAAATTTGTGGATCAATTTTTTTTGCTGCACTCAGCCTTTTTAATAGCATATGATTGAGCTTTTAGGTACACTAATATTATAAAGAGGAAACATTTGTTTGTTTGAACTGAATAGGCTCCGAAACTACTGGACCAATTTAAAAAAAATTTTTACCATTAGAATCCTACATTATCCCTGATCAACATAGGCTATATTTAATACAAAAAAAATAGGACATGAATATTTGACAATGTAACCCAATATGTGAAGAAAGTAAGATAAAAATCCTTATATTGCGTACGCTGCGGAAATGATTGACAATAGAGCAAAGTGTTTCTAGTAAGATTATAAATATGCTCAAAAACGACTCTTCACAAAATAACGAAAATTTTGTATTATAACTTGTCGATTATAAAAAATCTATTAAAATGTAACAAATTACATTAGAATATAAGATATGGAAATCTATTCAGCAATGTACATTGTAAAAATTTTGCAGAGATTCAATTATTATGATGGACGAAAACTTACAAATGTAAGTGAATTTGTAAGTGGGTTCAAAATAACCTAATTACAGTGGATTTCCACTATTTATTACTTGATACTATGAATACGAGTATCTCATTATACAGACAGATAAGACGTTGATGTTGTCATAGTTACAAATTTAACTTGAATGACAAATTAATAAAAAGTATTTTTAATTAAATTGAGTTACTTTTTCGTCCAGTGCTTTTTAAAAAGTAGTTAAAATACTCAGGAGGCCCAGCACATGCAACGTTTGACGCCATTAACCTCTCTACCAATCTCTCGTGGAGTATACTATATTATGCGGAGGTCTGTAGTGTGCCATCAGACTGAATGTCATGCCCCAAAATGATATAGTGTCTTATTCTCAGTTGTATCTCCAATCAAACAATCTTTCGGAGATCGACTCGAGACTTCTCTCCCGCTGGGACCTGGTGGAGAAGGTGGATGTCTCCAACAACCCATTCCTCTGTGACTGTTCCACCCAGTGGATTGTGGACCACCTCGTGCCCACGGTCGACTACAAGAACGCCAACGCTTCTGAGAAGATGGTGTAAGTTGTACTCGTATTTCTCGGGAATTTCGTTCACAGGCGAAGTAGATTCTCTCATCTTGAACCTCTGTTATTTTCCTTCCCGTTTTCTTCTTCCTCTTCCTTATTTATTAACTTTGATAAACTCCTTGATTTTCAAGAATAGAAATGTAGCAAAAACTTGATTACAATTTATGGAAATTAAAATTTAAAATATCGATCACAGAATACTTAATAACACAGTACCAAGACATAACTGAATATGGTCCATCGATCAAAAACAAAACCCAACGCAACGTAGTATTCACTGTAATAAACAGACATTTGTATATATCTTATCCATGACGAGCATCAAGGGTTCTTAGCGATTACTTTATCAGATGAGTTTTGCTCCCCAGGTGTGCGGAACCCATAGAGATGAGAGGGTACACCATGAAACATCTCCACGACATCCACCGCACCATGAGATGCGTGGACAAGTATGGCAACCGTCCCGAGAGGGATGGCGCCATCCTTCTCGGTACTTTGATCGGTGAGAGATTCTTTTTTGTTTTTCTTTGTGTATGCGAATGCGAATATGGCGACTTAGACATTAATATTCTTAAATATAATTCAAATCTATTCATTTAGGCATCTTTTATAAATATAACATTTAAGTTAGATGGATACGACCTCAGTATGATATAACGGCTATTTATTAAGTGAACTGAATACAAAAAGAAACGAATAAGTACCCTTTGTTTGTTTCATTTGTATCATTAGAGCGATATTATTCATATACAAGGTTTTTGTAGATCCCCTGTGTTGTTACATATGAGGTTGCTATTTCCAATGTTATTTTATATATAATATAGAATTGCACTTTATTCGGTCTATGCACCGAGTACATTTTTTTTAATTAAATCTATATTGACAAGTAGCACCATCTGTTGTCTAGTAGCTGCCACTAAACACACTAATTATTTTCAGGTGTTTTACTAGCAGTGCCTATAATGCTGAGTCTCATGTTGATGTGGCGGCGCGGGTACTTTGCATGGATGGGGCTGCGAGGCCCAGCCGACGTCTCGCGCGCCTTTTACAAGAGAGCTCCTGCTGAGGAGTTTATGTAAAATACTAATTATAAATTGTGTATTAAACTTAAGTTTGTATGTAAATTAAGAAATATATGAAATAAACTTTAGGATATTTCATTTGCGTTTTGCTGTGTTGGTATACAAAAATAATTCTAAATTATCTTGTGTTAATGTTCGCCACTTACTCTGCTAATACTTTATCCTACTGAATGATAGATGGCGGTGCTGACTAAAAAGTAGATTAAGCTTATCTTCCTAATTCGAGAAAGCGCAGATGATTTAAAACTGGTGCGAGTGCTTAAAAGCAATGCGAGCTCACAGATCCACTAGTCATGGCAATAATAGTTAACGGCTTAACGTTCGTCTCTCGAACGGAACGTCCTTGGTTTAAAACATGAATACACTTAGATCTCGAAATCAAGTGCGAACGACATCAAAATCATGTATTACAAGTTATTTATCGGTGAAGGAAAACATCGTGAGGAAACATTCTTGACAGTTTCCAATTATGTTCGAGAAGGTGCATAAAGTCTACTAATCCACACTTGGCCAGCGTGGTGGACTATGGCCTAAACACGAGATATATTTGAGACACGAGAGGCTTGTGTGAGCCCAATACTTGTACAGGTATGAGTCGCTATGTACACACGAGTAGCAGAAATGATACCAGTCACCGCACGGCAGTTTCCGTTCTTCCGCCGTAGACGTTCAACCAGTACAGATCGTCACAGTTTGTGACATTATCGTGCTTAGGCGAAGGACGGGGCCAAGTAGTCGTGTCAGGGTTCCCTTTCAAGTACAATGTTTTCAAGCAAGAGTGAAATTAGCGCACTTCACCACCTAGACTACATCGCTGGTTCCCATTAGGCGGGATTATGGTCAAGCACTAAGTTATTATTCTGCGCTTCGGAAGGCACATATTGCCCTGGTATTACAGTTCTCAATACTCAGGCAACATAAATAACCCTTGAGTTAGCTACTAACCCTTTCAGCACTCCGTAATAAAGCAGCGAAGCACTGAAGAGTTCGTAGCCCAGCGGCAAGTCATGATTGTAAGTGATCAAAAAAGTAAAGCAAACAGGGAGCACAGTCGGAAGGCACATAAAGCTGTCGGTTCTGGTTGTTATCGTTAGATAGCTATCGTCAAGCCATGTCGGAGGCCTTTGGCATAAAATCTTCCGACCCTTGGGTCGGTCATTTATTTCTACACCAATCCACAACGAAGTAGCGTGGT
>DWJZ01006936.1:0-12557 GCA_018249125.1 Asbolis capucinus
TGGCAGTTCAAAACCATGCCATTCGGATTATGCAATGCACCTGCCACTTTTGAGAGGTTGATGGAACATGTACTGGCAGGAATGCTGGGAGAAACCTGCTTAGTCTATTTGGACGATATCATTATAATGGGGAGAGATTTTGATGATCATCTCAAGAAACTCGAAAGTGTGTTCACAAAATTACGGAGCGCCAATTTAAAGCTGAGTCCGAAGAAATATCTACCCCGCGCATATCACAGAAAACCGACACTGTAGTTAACTAATCAACATTTTAATTTTTACGATGCGCGTGCGCACCGTCACAAAAAAACTCGACACTAAAGTTAACTAATCAACATTATAGTTTTTACGATGCGCGTGTACTGCGTCACAAAATACCGACACGCTGAAATTAGCTAGACAACATTTTAGTTTTTGCGATGTGCGTACATTGCGTCACAAAAGACCGACTCGCTGAAATTAGCTAGTCAACATTTTAGTTTTTGCGATGTGCATGCACTGCGTCACAAAAGACAGACACGCTGAAATTAACTAGTCAACATGCTTACGATGCTTACATGTTTACGATGCGCGCGCACACTGTCACAACCGACACCCTGGACACCTTTTTTTTGTGTCGAGGGGGAAATCTTCACAAGATACCCGAACGTTGCGATTTCGGGTTATGTGGGATTTCTACCCACTAAAGCCCCCTCGGGCAGCCGTCCGGCGCATATGGGGAGGCTCCGGGATCTCATATGAACGCACCGGTGCTTCCCCTGTGTAATGTATTAACGTGTCATTTGTCGGTGTTGTTTTTTCCGAGTGGGATCGGGTCTCTCCAGATCGGTTTGGCAGTTTTTGTGTGAAGGAGTAACAAACATACAAACTTTCGCATTTGTAATATTAGTAGGATTGGAACTTTGAGCCTGTGCTGAAAAACTTTTGCACTATGGCCCTAATACATAGAAGAAATCGATATATCTCGCGCAAATTTATATGGGACCACATTAGAAGTACCAGCTTTATAATAAAAAAGGAATCATTTGAATCGGTACTCCCAGTAGAAAACTATGAGGAAACACACAAAAAAAGTTTTTGTAGTCGATTAAACAGAGAAAACTTTTTATTTCACACTTTTTCATAATTGAATATGAACAAATACTTATATCCATGCAATACATAAATACATTCTATTCTATATCTCAAATTTAATATTAGTAATATTCAAAAGATCAATCGAATATATTTTTTTTGACCACACGTTACAGTAGGTGTAATATATAAAAAAATTATACTTAATGGTCGATTCATATTAACATATGTTATATAAACTATTCTTAAAATAATGAAATATGTTACAACTGTTACAGAGTTTCACAAAATTCACATGAATTTCAGGTGGCTACAAAGTTCCTCCCGGCACCACTTGCCATATTCACATCTTTGATTTGCACCGCTCCAAAAAATTATAACCTGATCCTGAAGAATTCATTCTCGAAAGGTTTTCGAAGAAGACATCCTTATGTACCTTCCTTTCAGCGCTGGTCCTCGAAACAGCATTAGTACTAGTGGACAATGTACAAGAGCTCTTGTTATTATATTTTTTCTGGTAACTAATTCGTCCGAAGCGAAACGAGAGAGCAGTTTCTAGTGTTATCATAAAGTTATACTTTTTGCTGTTCTTATATTTCCGTGAAGCCTGCTAGCTAACCCCCCTTCTGACTTAGTCATCTGGTAAATGATTCATTCTCACCCTTGCCTAGCCAGGAGGGTTAAAAATTTTAACCTTCCACTCCACTCAAAATATTGTGTGGGTGGGAGGGTTAAATTCCTTTACAATTATAAACAAACGGTCGTAATTTTCGTCTCCATTTTTACAATTTATTTTCTTACACTTTACATTACATTTAATTTTTTTTTGTAGAATAACAGCTTGACGTCGAACCCATCTGTTAGTAAGCGGTGATATAATCTAAGATTGACATTTAACATTTATAATTGCAATTTTCAGGACAAAAATTGGCAATGTTAGAAATGAAGACTACATATATCTGGATTGCTACGGAGCTATCGAATTGAAACAATAACAAAACTCCAGGATATAGTTTTTAAAGCTGATATAGTTTTAAGTATAAAACACTCGAATTTACGTACGTTTTTGTGCTAGGAAATAAAAATCAAAATTGTGGGCTTGTCACGCCTAAGTTCACTTAGTTATATAAATCAACAGTATTTAAAACCTATTTTGCCGCGATCTATATTCAAACTCTTTGTATCCTTGCAGATAGTCCTTTGATCTTAGAATTCCACAATACCTGAAAAAATAAAACTTACACTGTAATACCGGTTACAATGGTTATATCAGAGACAAATTCGAAAAATAATGCAAATCGATTCCGTCGGTGTTGCCGTGATGAAAATAACACGGGTTTTTGGCTCTGTTTTATCTTTTTTCGATTACCTTCAGAGATTTCCTAAATTTTGTTGACATCAGGCTGAACAGGATTGGGTTCAAAACCATGCTGAACCAGTTGTTAAATAAAATAATTCTGTGGCCGGTGCTCATATACTGAAAAGATATAAACAAAACTTGTAAACACTGAAAAGATATAAACAACAACAAGATATAAACACTGAAAAGATATAAACAAAACTTGTGGATGAAAATGTTACAGTTTTTTTATAAAACCGTCACATTATACATATAAACTCTTTAATATCTTGGGCCGTAATAACTTTTCAACAGAATACATGAGTTTTCTAAAAATATTGTCAAAGTTAACTTTTAAAATAAGAAAGAAACTTTTACACATAAGAAAAACGGATAAAATCAAGAAAAAATATTCTAACAACATACGCTGTTATCAAAAGATTTTCATAATATATGCATGAATATCCCGTGTCACGATGTATGTATGTATGTTCGGGATATATTCTCAAATTATTGAACTAACATTGGTGAAACCTATCTACGTATCATAACTACTATTTGTAAATTGATCCATTAAAAGATGGAATAGTTTTTATTTTAATTATTGACCATAATATTTGTTATAATTAAATTATAATTTTAAAACAATTGTATATGTGTATTTATTACGTATTTCTACAAATTTCTAGTGAAGGGCAGTGTAAAAACGGTAGCTGTTATAAGTAGGGTTCGTTTTTTACTAAAAGTCAATACGATATTCCTTTTTGTTTATGGCAATATTACAAAGTGTCAGTGTCAATTGCAAGTAATTGGTCAATTTAATAGATAACAGCAAATGTTTGTTCTTTTTTGTTCTGTTTTATGACAGCATATTTTGTGAAAATATTTAAAGTGATTGTCGTACGTTATCTGTGTTTTTAGGATTATCTTAACGACACACAATAGTTCACGTAACTACCCACGTTTGATATAGTTGAATCATTCACTAAATATTTGATAAACCATAATTATTCATTAAAATGTTGTTAAAAGGATAATTAATTTATAATTATTAAGGTTACATAGTATGAAGTATTAAACATCTGACGGCTTCTGTTGATTTTAAAGGATTAACCTTTGTCAAACATTTAAAAAAATAAGCAAAAGTTAGCATGTGAATCACCCATAGGTGCAATTCGCATATTCGCTCGTGAAAAAATGTCACAAACATATCCCTGGTTTGCAGAGAACGCAAAGCCACTGGTCCCAGTTATGTCAGATGTCATTAGCCTTACGTAGTCCTACAGAAAATATAAAAATTCCCGATACTTCAATAAACAACATCTTAATGTTCATTGGAGTAGCGTTATGGAGTTTGCTCGCCTCCTCAGTAATAAGGACCAATGCTCAGTCGTTAGATCTAAATGGCTAACTTGGCCGAGCATTTACAACCGTTTTAAACCACAGATTTCTAGTTTGAAACGTTCTGACAGTTACAGTAGGCCGATTCTCGTCCTACAAGTCAGCAATATTTTGCAGCAGCCGATTTTGTCGTCGAAGCGCAATTGGGTATACAGATTCGCAATCAGCTTTCAGCTGAATACCAAAGATGTCGACGGTACTCCGATCATGTAGAGTTAAAGTTTCATTTATGCGCAGTTAATGGATGCCAAATTCAAGCTGAACTGCAATCGAACGACTTCTGGACTTTAACGAATTAGAAAATGTTTGGTAAAACGAGAATCGGCCGGCTGGACCTAAATACTAACCTCAAACAAATGCGCGAACTGCTGAACGTCACATACGTAAAAGAGGACCCTCAGCGTGAAGAACGGCAGCCAGCAGACCAGGAACGATGTCGTCAGGGCTACTGGGCATCAAGTGATACATTTTTGATCTTTTTAATAATATGATGAAGAGATACATAAAAGTTTCATCTAATGAATGTTGCCCCAGTGAACAAACTTTGAATTATTTCTGTTAAAAAACAAAATCACAATGGGGATCGGTGTATTTTTCTAACTAGAATCCATAATATCGATACAAGTACTATTATTATACCTATATCTTACCAATTAACTTGTTAATTTTCTTCCTATTTCCTCGATGATTGAACACCATATCGCCTGGGTTGGCCTTCTCCGAGTGGTTCACTTTGAAGGCAATCATTGAGTACACGAATATCATAACAACGAGAGGAACAACAAATGTCACTAGCGCTAGTATCCCGTTAATCACGCGAGCATACGGTGTAGGGATGGTGTAGCATATGGAAGAGTTCTTACCCTTCACAAGACCCACTGTCCATATCTCTGGTACCGTCTCCGCTATCGCTATCACCCAGACAATCACAATTACCTTCGTTACTCTTCGCCAAACTGGCTTCGACTGCAGCATCAGAGGATACCATATCGCTATGTACCTCTCAATAGCAAGAGTGGTCATTATCAGGATACTATTATTCCACAAGAGTACGACGAAGAAGAAATGCATCTTGCATACAATGCTTCCAAAGTTATAGGTGTCTGTCAGGTATTCGTACACTTCCATCAGGATTCCGAAGGTTACGATCAAATCGGAGACGGCCAAATCGAAGAGGTAGTAGTTTGTAGCTGTGTGCATCGTTTTGTCATAGTAAATGACGATGCAGGTGACGAGATTTCCGATTATACTCAGCACGAAGATTAGCAGCATAGCGATGATGAAGAGAGAGTTCACCCAGCCAGGTTCCCGTTCCATACTCCTCGTCAGAAATTGGGACCAGAGGTCGTAATCGAAATCCTTGGGTATTGTTATATTCATTATAATTACGTAAAAACTGTAACAGTGGCGATTGTGGAAATATAACTGACCAAAATGTTTACCCCGTTAATGACGATCGCGGTATGGAGTAACTTGTGTAAACTGTATTTCTTAGGGCGATTACAAACTATACCATTTTCCACATTTTGAAGATAAATTAAACGTGCTGGGGCCACAATACTACGAACGAAATCCTATAGACGAAAATTATACAAAAGTAAAATGTCCAGTTTTCCTTTGGTTATTAAATCTTGTTAATAAAACTTTCTTTCGTATAATTTAGTGTTGTACTTTCCACGTTTGTAACCAAATTTTAATTTAAGTAAAATTTTACATTTTCGCTCAAGCAGATCCGGCAGGTTGCTTTAAAAGAAGTAGAGGTAACCAATTTCAAAGGAGATTTTTCTTGCTCAGAATTACAGATAATATTTCTAGAAACTATACCAACATATCATACATTTTTGCCCGCGGCTTGGTCCGCATCTTACGAACATTCATAAAAAGTAGCCTATGTGTTTTTCCAGTTTGTAATCTATCTCAGTGCCTTACTTCATTCAGATCCGTTTAGTACTCTTTGCATGAATGAGTAACAAACTCCTTCCGCCCAAACTTTCACATAATATTAGTTGATTTAAATATTTCTTGTAATTTTTTATAACTTAATATTGAATTGTAGATACTTAATTACTTTGTAAGCGTTCGTAGCTCGCTGCAAGGGTTCGTAGCCCAACAGCTGTAAGCGTTCAGAGCCCGGTGGCTTGTTTCGATTGTAACTGACCGAAACAAGCCGCCGGACGCGGTTGGGGAGGATGGGTGACCGCTAGTGGCAAAAATTTCATGTACGCTACGTTTGTTAGCAATGTCGGAGGCCTTCGGGTGGCATAAAAACTTCCGACACTTCGGTTGGCCACTAACCCCTCCACCAATCCGCATTGGTGAAGTATGCTCTAGGCCTCCTCAATATGCGGAGAGACCCTTGCTCAATAGTGGTCCATTAATGGGTTACGGCCATGTATATTTAAATGGACGGAATGGATACTGCGCCTTTTTAGCGCCACCGGTGTACAAGCCCTAACTATATTTGCTCAACAAAGTTTGTTCAGTTCTTAATGGATTAAAAAAAGAATCAGCCGCCAACGAGAGCGCCAACGTCATTTAAATTGGTCTTACGTTGTTAAGATTTAAAAGAAAATAGGAATCGATAGGAGTTACAACATGTTGATGTAAAATTTAGATATCTTTTACTCTTGTGACATTAGAAACTCACTTCGGTCACGAGCAAGCTGTGTACTTATTGTTTTGAGATGGAAGTCATCCCCAGATATTGGATCCCAGTGTGGGATTTTAACCCACTAAATACTCATGACATCTGCCGTATATAGGGAGGCTCGGAAATATAAAGCGAACTAGATAATATTGAGAGCATTTAATATTTTAAGATCAGAGCCTAGTAGTTTGAACGTAGGTCTCTCGAACGGGAGGTCAAGGATTCAAATCCTATGGCGTGCATCTCTGATTTTCAAAGTTATGTGCACGTATCAGAAATTGATTATCATTAGAGTTCTTCATAAAGTTTTCAAAGGTGTGTGAAGTCCACAAACCCGCACTTGGCCTGCGTGGTGTACTTTGGCCTGTACCCTTCACATTGTGATTGGAATCCCGAGCCCAGTAAACAGCTATATGTTGCAATGATGAAAAATTTTAAAGTGCCTTCTTACTACTTCCACGTTTCCTTTCTTTCTTCATCTACGTTTTGTAAACGATGCCACAAACGGGTCAAAAATCATCGTTCTTTGCTGCCAATGCGTTGGTGACATGGCCCAATGTATCTAATTACGAGCGGCGGTGATTTCTTACCATCCATTCACCAGTCTGCTCATTTACTTATTACTATCCTAAAACCCATCTTTAAAGTAAACCGCCTATATGACAAAGTATTATGGCAGCGCGAAAAACGTTTTCAAACGTAGGTGTCACTTTACGATTTAACAAGTTAATTACGGTTTTGTGTGAAGTTAATCCGGTAAGCACGTAGATTTAGTCCATTTTTTTCTTACTAACCTAAAACTACCTAAGCTTGTGAGCAAATGTTATGTTAAAATTTACCGACTTCAAAATAGGAAGTAATGTAAAAATTTTACTGGAATGACATCTAATATGGAAAAACGAACGCCATATTTTTTACACTCAATTAATGTTATTCATATAGTTATATTTTGCTCACCAAGTAAGATATGTGTTATCTGTGGTTTTCAAATATAACTTTCGTTATCTATAATCGTTAACTTAGACATTAGCGTTGTCAAATATTGACAATTTGACATAACAAAGTTCAGTTTAATTCTGATGCACAAAACTGTTTTGGTGTCGTAAATAAGGAAATACCGGGTATTATCGCGATTTATTGAGGTAATATAAAACATGTCGGAATCCGAAAATCATGAGCCATCAGACCACGAAGTAAAACTCGAAAATAATCCACGGAAACGAATCCGACATCGAAAGAAACAGCTTTACGAAAATATACTCAAGCAAATGGAGTTCTATTTCAGCGATGCTAATTTGAGTAAAGACAGATATCTTGGGTCATTGGTGCAGAATGATCCATTTGTACCAATTTCAGAGTTTTTGAAATTTAACAAAATTCGATCTATGACTCAAGATCCTATAGATATTGTTAAATCTATGAAGCATTCCACACTTTTAGAGTTATCTGAAGATAAATTAAAAGTAAGTAGTATTTTAAATAGCATTTTGTCTATCAAAGTGATACACTTTGTCTATACAAGCATGGTGACAGCGTTTGTAGTCGCCATACATCAACAGTAGTTCATAAGAGTTTATGTAGTTTAGTTCTTTCAGATGGCAGGCGGCTTTAATATTTATTAAACAATAGATTTCCTGACATTTTCTTTTTTCGTAATAATATGCGTTACTTTTTAATGCTATTTTAATCTTGAAAGTGTTTCTAATATGTCATTGCATTGCCCATTGCAGTCCATGGGTAAAGTCCCAGGAAGCAAAACTTTTAATACAGAACGCCTTGACCATTTCCATCATTCTACTCTTAGGAAAGACTGGTAGAGTGGTTAGTGAGTAATCTAACTATTCAAAGCCTTATTGTCTCCCCAAGGCCTCCTACCAGACTCGAGGCCTCTTTAATCACTGCAGTTTAACAGTGAATACTAGCACCATCAGCTTAGAAATCGCTTTGAAGCATGAAATGAGCTTCCTCTTAACATTGACCCTTGTTTTTTGGTAAATAATGAGGTGGGATTGTAGTCAAGCATTAACTTGTAATATATGAAAAAATTGGATTTATGTCTACATGAGAACCCCAAAATATGATAAAGTAGTGTCTGCCTGTGGCTTGGCCCACATGGATTTTACATTGATAAAAAGTAGTCAATATGTTACACCAGACTATAGGCTATGTCTGTTTCCCTCATCAAAGTTTCATCCAGATCAGTCCACATCCATCCGTCCACATCTATCCGTGCATCCTCACAAACTTTGCAATATATATTAATAGAAGTAAAACCATACTGTTGTTAAATTTTATTTATATTCTAGATCAGAAGGAAAATTCCTATGTTGCCTTATGATGCAGATTTGAGGACTGTTTACGTAGAATCAATTCCTGTCACCGCAAACAGGGATTGGTTACAACGTGTTTTCTCTGAATATGGCCACATAGCTTATATTTCACTTCCCAAGTTCAAGAATTCTCAAAAAATCAAGGTAAGATTAAACTATGATTGCCAATATTAATACACTAACTACAAAAATTTTTTTTCTTTTTGTCATTAAGTATGTAAAAAACTGCAATATTTGTATTGAAATGTTGTATGGATACTAAATAAACTGAACATTATCGGGATAAACACATACCTACAAAGCACACTGAGACAAACATTCACTTGCATGCAAATGCTATGCAAGTATATATATTAAAAATAATCTGTTCTTTACTTTAGATTTTTGGCCATGATATGATATGATGATGATGGCCATTCAAGTCTTATTTATAAGTTTATAATATAATGGACCGACCAACTCCATTAGACCACCAATAAAATAAATAACTAGAATGTGCATTATACATATTATATCATATTGGTGAAGCTTTACGGTTATTTCAATATAATTCAAATTCAATAATATCTGAATTATCTTAACAGCTTTCAATCATGTTTTTTTCCAGGGTTACGCTTTTATAGAATTTGATAAGCCACAGGATGCTCAAAAGTGCATAAGTGCATTTACCAAAATGGGATGCAAATTACCCACCAGCATGCAACCAGAAGAATTGTCTTCTATCAAAATGTTTGCGGTAGAACAGCAAGAAGAGAATTTAGAAGTTAAAGATGAACCGCCAAAGAAGAAAGCTAGGAAAAATAAGGAAAAGAAACCTAAAAATCTGGAACTTAAATTGGGGAATGAATCTGATAGTGACAGAAGGGGAGATACACCTAATGTGAGTTTTATTGTTGACTAGCTTTGCCCCAGAGTTTAACTCGTGCTATTTTAACGAGAAAATGTACTAAGATGTTCAAAAATAACATTTTCTCCCGTTTTGATAACATTTTTTATGAATGCTCAACTCCTATTGGTTTTAGCGTTATGTTATATAGCCCAAAGCTGTAATCTGTAACTGGATTAACTAACACAAAATTATTTTTTCAATTTGTACAAAATCTTTTTGAGATAAGCATGTTCAAGCAAAGCAAACAATCAAACTCTTTGATTTTTTTAATATTAAGATATATTTTAAAATAATCAGTTCTCTTATCTTTCTCCCTTTTCAATAGTTATCTTCTCCCATTTCAGTGTCACCCATTTTGAAATGGGATGTTTAAATCTAGTCCTCTTTTTTGATAATAGATTAATGAAAATTATGAGAAATGCCTTGAGAACAAAAATATTATTGGTTCTCCAAACTTTCAAATTGTTTGAACTTGATAGAAAATACTTATATGTAACTGTCAATACTAAGTGAATTTTTTTTTGTAAATGTTGTATTACGAGGTAGAAACTTATGAACTCACAATATTTTTATTTTTATTGATATAATGGAACAGTAACTGAACGTAACAGATATATCAATGGTGGTTTTTTCAGGAAGAAATTAAAAGTATTGCAACGCCAGTGAATACTCCAACCGAAGTAAGTACCATTAATATTCTGTTATATGACATTTCTTGGCTGTGGAAAAATTATTCATTATCCTATTGATATTAAAAGCGAAAATTTTTGAGGATGTTTTTATTTATTCACGCAAAAACTACTGGACAGGTCTGAGTGAGATTTGGCATAGAGATATCGGTTGGTGCAAATTCGATCTGGAATGTTTAATAACAAACCGTTGCCTAGCAATATCTTATGTACTGCATGGATAGAAAGAGTTTTGTTTACATTTTCGATAGTAAAGAGCTGATTGGTTGAACCCTTCAAGTACATTTTGCGATAAAAGTACGTTTTACGTTCTATTCTGTCTCTGTGCCAAGTTTTATCAAAATCCGTTGAGTACTTAATGCTTGAAAAGACAGACACACAGACCGAGTGACTTTGGCATTTATAATATTAGAAGTGATAGTTAAGTTAAATAGATAACAGATTTTTTAGTTTAGTTATATACCTATTTTGGATTGAATTTTCACAGGAAAACAAGAGCTTAGATTTGGAATCAAAAGATGAAACCACAAGTCACGATGAAAGCAAAGCTGATCCGGAAAAGCCAAGAAAGAAGAAAGTAAAAAAACGTTTGGGGAAAGAAAAGGGAAAGTCAAAAACAAAATTAGAAAATGGGGAAGCCCCTAAAGACGCAGTTTGGGGCTTGCAAATACTTCCTAAGAGTGAATGGAAGGCGCTTAGAAATAAATATTTGAATTTGCAAAGGAAATATATGAAGGATATAAAAGCTAATTTGCATAATAAGAGGCATGGTTATCATGGCTTACCGGCGCCTGCCGCTCCTGTCGAGGCTGAACCGGGTATGTCCTAAACATTATTTTAATTGTAACGTAAAAAAAATATTGATATAAACATTTATACATTAAAAATTTGCAAGGACCCTGTACTAGGTTCACGTGGTACCCTGTCACCTGTGTTACTGGTGCCCTGCTCTTCCACCGAGACAGGGAGACTGTTTTTATCAATAAAAAAATATATGTACATCTAAAATCTAAATTAACTATGTTTAACTTTGACAGGCCGGTTGGTCTAGTGGTTAGTGAACCTGGCTACGCCGTAGATCGTGGGTTCGATTCCCACCCAGGTCAAACTTTTCTGTGATGAACAGGAATGTTTATCCTGTGTGTCTGAGTGTATGTATTTAAAAATATATGTATTATTAGCGAAATCATAGTTGTTTACTTTGCTTTTTGTGACGTCATGCGCCACAACCTATAAAAGCGACCGAGCTCGGGTTCTCGGGGCATTTGCTTGTCGGACACCGTGCGGTGAGGTTGTTGGTTCATGATATTGCAATCTGCTTTAAGTGTTATTTTTCTCATTCTTATACCTATTTGAGCTAATTTATTGAGCTTTTGTAAAATGGAGAATTGTTGTTCAAATTGGTTTAATTGTAATTCTAAGTAAATTAATAGTTCATCCTGATATATATTTTTTAACTCAATTCTACTCTTGACGCTAAAAGTACAGTATCTTAAATACATTCGTTTAATTATGTTTGTCAACGTGTAATATTATTTTTGTTTCAAGATTATGTGTGATGTATTTTGGACGTGACAATTATGTCATGTTTAATATAATCCTTGTAATATATAATCATTATTTTTATAAATTTTATTGAGTTACTAACTGACCCCGCATTGCCTTGCCATTGAATTAATAACTAAAAGGACTATTAAAAAGTAGGGGATGGTGATAGAAGAGTGAAAATTTTGGGTTGTAGGTATTTTTAATACCACTTTATAAGAAAATAAAAATAAAAAAACATGTTACAAAATTACAAAAAGAAATGTTAGGGGTGGACATTACCACTCAGGGGTATAAAAAATAGATAGTAGCCGATTCTCAGGCCTACTGAAAATAAAATTTCATGAAAATCAGTCCAGCCGTTGCAGAGGCGAATGTTAACTAAAATTGTGACACGAGAATTTTATATATAAGATATGGAAAATTATTTTTTATGACATGCCGGTTGGTCTAGTGGTTAGTGAACATGAATACTGCACCGGAGGTCGTGGGTCCGACTCCCACCCAGGTCAAACTTTTCTGTGATGAGCAGGAATGTTTGTTCTGTGTGTATGGGTGTATAATAGAAATATCTATTTAAGTATGTATTTAAAAGTATATATGAATGTTTATCAGTTATCTGATCACCATAGCACAAGCTAAC
>DWJZ01006937.1:0-12557 GCA_018249125.1 Asbolis capucinus
AATTTTTTTTAGCATATAGCCCCGACCTAGCACCATGTGATTTCTGTATTTTTCCCAAAATCAAAGATTTCATGAGAGATTTAACTTTTACCAACTCCGAAGAGACAGTGACAGCGTTCAATCAGCACGTAGATAACATAACATCAGATTTGTGGCCCAGATGTGTTTTAAAAAATGGTTCGGTCGCGTGAAAAAATGTTTAAAATGCAAAGGAGAGTATTTTGAAAAGGAATAAACATAATATTTAGGTTATAACATTTTGTTGTTTTTTTTTAGTTATGCAAAATTTTTAGTATGACCTACGTAACCCCGTCAAGAGAATATTCCCTCAGGTAGGTAAGGAGTACGTAACACAGACCAAGTAAATCCATTAGACTAACTGTCTTTTAACACCCTATTGCGGATGGTTCTTTGTGACAGAGGAGGCCTAGAGCATACTCCACCACGCTGTTTCAATGTGGATTTGTACAGGGGTTCAACTGCCTGACCTGTATTATAATGATGTTTGTTAATTTCCAGATTGCCTTAGAAGTGTTGGGGGCGCAAGCCCCAGGTGCTTTCTTAGTTCGCGGAAGTACAACCCAGGCGGGATGCCTAGCGCTCTCCCTGCGGGTGCCGCGAGACTTCGCCCCTCTTGGCATCGCACATTATCTCATTTTACGCACACCTAAAGGATACAAAATTAAGGTAATCATTTAAAAATACAACATAATGTAACAAAACATAGAAGTTTGAAATAAATGACGAAGTTTCCTGTACGACTTTTCCTGTAACCTTGTATACATTAAAATCTTCTCAAACCCGTACTCGAGCAAGGCGACAGAGTAAATTCTAAGCGACAAGGAGAAACCTGTGTTCAGCAGTAGCACATCGTCGCCAACAACAATTATAATAAAGAAAAACAAAATCTAAACTGTACCAAATTTTCAGCTTTCCATAACAAAAACATTATATTTCCAGGGCTTCACAAAAGAATTTGGCTCACTATCCGCACTGGTAACGCACCACAGTGTAATGCCGGAGCTGCTACCAGTACCACTCCGTCTCCCTCGCGCACCTCTCCGTGCCCGCACCGAACTCGAACCTCTGGATCGCATCGCGCCACATCCACCACATCCACATAACGGATACCGCCCACAGTTAGATGTGTAGGTTACGTATGATAGACATTGCTACATCTGATGTATCCAACTGCATCCGTTCGCATTAAGATGCGTAGGTTACATTTGATCAACCGTATTAATACAATGTCCTGTATCCACTGCATTTGTGACGGGTACTGTTCTCACTTAGATCTGAAGGTTACGTATGATAGACACAAAAACAACATCTGTACATCTGATGTATCCAACTGCAGGATGCATGCATTCGCATTAAGATGTGTAGGTTAACGAGGTTATCAACCATATTCAGACATCGTGCTGTTTCCCCTACATTTGCGACGGCTACTGCTCGTAGTGTGATGTGTTGGTTAGGTTAGACATTGACATGTCTTTAAATCTGATGTTCCCAACTGCATTTGTACGGTGAGCTAACAGGTCGCATTAAAATGTATAGTTTATTTGTGATTGACCATATTCAGACATCGTGATGCCTCCACTAAATTATCTTTCGCAAAGGATATTGCTCGCATTTAGATATCCAAATGTCTTTTGTAACACATATAATAGATCGAGAGATTTCGCTATATCTGATGTACCTAACTTCATACTCAACGGGTACTGCTTGCAACTATTTATGTATATTTAGTTGTGGTGAACCTCACTGAAACAGTTACATCTGGTGTATTCTATTCATCTGCAGTGGATACTGCTCATAGGAACTGCATTGAGACATGGTTACATCTGCTTTAGCCATTTCATCAGTGGCGAATAACGCTCGCAGATTGAGTACCATTTGCAAATATTTGGACAATTGTTGTATCAGATGTGATGAACTGTATTGGGATATTGATAAATTCGCATTATCTACCACGTCTTTAAGGAATACGTATAAATCTGCAGTATCCACCAAGTTTATAATAGATAATAGCCTGCAGATAGATGTGTAGAGGATCGTTGTATTATATGCGAGGAATAGCATTGAGCTATGGTAATATAAGCTGTCTCAAAACATACCCCACCTCCAGTGAATCTTACACAATATTATATCATATGTAATGAATTGCATGGAGCCATTGAAACATCCGTGGTATTTTTATCGATCTACAATGAATATTGCCCGCAGTTAGGTGAATAGAGACAATTAGATGTGTTGATAGTCTTTAGGGTTTTGTTATGTATAAAATATTTCAGATTATATTGTGATCCCGCAGTGAATACTTCTTTTGCACATAACAGATGTGATGGATGTGTTGTATTGTATTTCATCGTAACCGCATAAGAATATTTAGTCTTTTAATGGAAATTGTTCAAGCAAAGATGTATTAAATTGCATTGTATTTACTCAACTGGAACGAATACTACAGACGTTTAGGTTCAGATATTGTTATAGATGAGAAAAATTGCATTGTTGTTAACTAATCGTATCTCGTGTATCCACCGCACACTCTAGTTTTACTACAGATTTCCAGAGACTAAACTATCTTTGGCTATTACAAAAATATACAGGTAAAGAAATGAAGCGTTACTCGTAAATATATCTATGATCTCAGCATAATATGGGCTACGTTCAGCAAGAAAAATCGTATTCTTACTTCTATATCTCAAAATATTCGCAGTGAACAAATAAATAAAGAACAATTATGGGTGGCCTGTTTCATGAATCTAAATTTTGCCACAGCACCAGAATATTGAAACAAAAGAAATTGAAAAAGTATTTCTCCAACAACAATGGATAACAAATGAAGAAACTTATAAATAAAAAGCATGATCATGTGATTTGAAGAATATTTTCTATGCAATGCAAGATGATTTCAATATTTTTACTTAAGAATTTTAAAATCTGCCAAATCATCAGAAAAGGCAGTTCTCAGTTGAGTGAGTAAAGTAAAAAAAATCTATATCATAGATAATTAAATAGCTGTTAAAGCTTGTTATTTAGAAAATAATTGACACAAACCGATATAGTAAAGATTATAGTGAACTTGAATTGAAGTGTATGACTTTGTCGTAGAACAATATAACATTTACTCTTCAGATATACTATAATAAATGGATATGTCAAAATGTTAAAAAATGAATTTTTGTATAATAAGGACTGGTGTCTTATAAAGACAATGTCATTGTTAAATTGATACTGGCGTATTGAAATTGTATCGAAAATATCATACTTATCAAAAGGATAGTCAATGTTAAGTCATTTAAAATATTGTGCGTTATTTAGTTAGCGAACCGCTAAAGTTTTTATAATGAAATATTGTGATAAATATTTACATTTAGGGCGTGTATAAATATGTTGTAAAATAAAGTGTATATGGATGTAATTATAGATGTCATAATTTTATTTATAGTTCCATTATTAAAATGTTAGATACTGTCACGAGGGTGTTAAATTAATTTAAATACCTTTTCAAATTCAATTGTTTTTAAATATTGTTGTAGAAATTTCTTTAAATGCCGTAAAGATCATTTATCAATCTCAAATCAGTTGATTTTAGAATTTTATACTCCCAGATTTTGAATTAATATTTCAATAGAGTTTTATACCTCTCGTGCCAGTAGTAGAGAAGTACGTTGATTTTCTTTGCGTTTGTTTGCTTGCTAGGTTTCTAGTCTTAAAAAATATAGTCACTGGATACTCTTACAATGATAATTTGTGTTTTCTAATAAATGTTGCTTTATCCTTTGTATAAAATATAAAACTAGCACTATTATTAAATGAAGGATACAATACAAGCTGCATCGATTAAAATTCTCTTGCGTAATTCTGATGTATATTCTGTTATTAAATAGTACCATATATACGCTAAAATTACACCACTAAAATTATTTAGCTCTATTTATTATCATCTCTTAAGCAATCTTATGCAGTTAATTACTTTCATCGACCAAAAGGTGGCGTTTATCTAATCAGTATGCTGTTATTATTAGTGAAGAATTGTTTATTAGTACATATACATAATGAATTAAAAATTACTTTGTAAATGATATAATTATTATAATATTGTAACAAGTTGCCTTTTAGGAAGTACCTACACTGGCTTTGCGATACGACAGGTGACTAAGTGGTTTTTTTCTAACAATAACTACTTTTTATTTTTTATATAGATGGTAACCAATAAACAACATATATCACCGCCATATGTTAAATTTAACTTCCCAGTTACTTGTATGAGAATTTACAGGCTCGAAGGACCATTTTTTGTTAATTATTTAAAAAGTATCCCGCCGAGGTCATCAAAAGTAGTTTCTAATTTATTTAAGGCTTCATCATGGTCACCTGTTGTGATAATATCGCATATCGATCATTGATCACTGCCTTAGAACATGATAATTATGTGTTGTATATAAAGTTACACAGAGCATGGGGATGGCCATGAATTTAGTAAATTAACTATCTGCTAAAAACTTATCCTTCAGTCATTCAGTCACTTAAATATTTAATCAATTAATTTCATCAATCACTATTGATTAACTTACAGCATTATTCAATAATGACGTCACTCAATTGAGACGTCAATCAATAGTCATGTCAATCAGTAATGACATCAATCAATAGTAAATTCAATTAATAATGACAAATTATTATACCGTGATTACATGAAAACCTTAAGTTGTTTGATTCAATCATATAACAGTCTCCCATTATTATTGTAACTTTAAGTTATTCTTTGCCATCTTCATGCTACGTACTAGTGTTAGTCTGTTGATGTTTATTGATATTTACTAAACACACAGTGGCTACGTAATGTTAGTCGTTAGAAGTCTTGGCTCGGTTTATATTTGATGTTTGTCTGGTTTTATACCAATCTATAAGTGATCAGTTTTGAATGTTAAGCTCTTGGCTTGCCTGTTGTATTTACTTTTATTATTCTTAGAATATCTTATGCAATTATAAATGTAATATTTGATTTATTTCTCTAGAGTGTCATATAATTCATTTCGTGATTCCATTCTGTTCTTTTTAGATGTCTTCAATCTATCCCCAGTTAATCCAGCCTCATATTAAAAACCGTTTCTTAACTTTTTTTTCAAATATTATTTGTAGTATTATATTTTTCAATTAAACATGATTTAAATGAAAAAATCTTGGGTATTTTACATTTCCATCAGGAACATTGGAATTCCTTAAAATTATTTAAAGAAGCTCTTTATGTATAGAAAAGTCTATTAATATGCTAATCAGGACCTACTTTGACTAACTGTTTAACTGTTGTTGACTTATAGATTGCAGTAGACGAACAACAAAAGTAAATAATACAATAAATTATAATGATTTTGTGCTATTACATTGAAGACACGAATCGTGGAAATTTCTGAAGTGTCACTTTTTGTACTGGGTAAGATTATAAAAAAATATGCGTAGAGATGGCGCTACTATATATGTATTTGTGTTGTGATATGTTTCATATAAATATAAAAGGTTTCTTAATCAGTTGTTATTTTTCATGAAACGTGTCTAAACTGTATTATTATTATATATTAAAATTTTTTATTCATACATAATTGTGTAATTTTTACTCTTTTCGTATATGTTTCTGATGCTATACTTTATAATAATACATTACAAATATGCATTAACATAAAATACGTCTGGTGCTAATGTTAAAATCTATGTTCTGTACAAACAAGATTTCGAAACGAAACGTATCTAGTATTTCAAATTTTTGTATATAGTAGTGCCATCTAGTTACGACACCAGTAGCTAACGACAAAAATGCTGGTGTTACTTTATACCTACTGCGCAAATATAAGTGACGATTCCATGTTTTTAAAGCAGGATCATTGCGGATACTAAATACTTTAAATGCAAACGGGTACTCTCGTTCTGTTTATTATGATATCGTTTTTTCTACCGACTTGCGACATGGTCATGGCGAGACTGCCGTATTATAAACAGATCGTGAGTACCCGTTTGCATTTAAAACAATACCATGTTTATCTTTACTATTGTATTTTTGCAATATTCTGTTTCGAGCCATGTCATTGTCTGTATCTCGAAAATTGTATTCGCAAGCATTAAGCATTAATTTATTGACTTATAAATAAACGCAGACATTATGAATATCGTTTTTCTTAGTAGAAATCATATTTTTCAGATATCATTTCATAATTTTGTAATTTAGACAGACCTATCCCTTAATGTCCCTATCTCTAATTAAATAGGTACTATTCTCTGAAGATGTATACTCGTAACAAAAAAGTTTTGGCTTATATTAAGAACATGAAAAGAACAAGAAAAAAATAAGACGGAATAAATCTGCCATAGTAAAATTTTAAAAAATCAGTACCTACATATTATAGACAACACAAAAAGTGACTACAAGATCTAAATTAAAATACTTAACTTAAGCCATGCAGGTAGGTAATATACAGTCTCACTCAGAGATACGGCGTGGATGGCCAGGCCCTCTGGTCTTACGTAGAACCATTGGTGTACACAACAAACGGTTTATGTTTTTGGCGCCGATATTTCGACTCAGTTCAGCCGGGATTATCCACGCAACTGGGTCGAAATATCAGCGCAAAAAACATATATCGGAATATCCTTAACAGCATAATCACACAATATTTCCTAATACAGCAAAATATTTCATTTATTTTTTAGACAACTTTTCTAAAAAATTCGATAATATGCTCATTGGAGCATATATCTGTAGTATTGATTAAATAAAGTTTAGTTTCAGCTTGACACACCAAGTAAAACCAAGCCCCAAGTCCTCATTAAAAAGAGGCATAATAAAAAAAAACAATGCCTATCGTGGGAATGTGTCACTAGAATCAAACATGTTTTAGTTAGCAGGTCTGTAAAATCTCGGTTGCAATTGGTGGGAAAATCAGTTCTTGCGATGAGAGTGTATTCTTGTACTACTGAAAATGAAATGAATCTATAGAACCGTAGTAGCATTGCCGTATTATTTAGTATACTATGTGACGTAGTAAGTAGTAGTATTAAGTATACTCAATGACGTAATTGTATTATCTGAGGCTCGTGGTAAATTCATTAGATGGGCCTTCGAGAAAAATCGTCCCATTGCGTCCATTATTTTTTACTAAAAGTTATTCGAAATATTGGACTTTTTTGAGCTCGTTACTTCTCCGGTTGTAGACTCCTCAGTCCGGAGGCTCGTGGCGGTTTGGTAGCCCTTCCACCTTGTAGATACGTCATTGGTAAATGTATCAATAAATAAAATCAAAACTAAATAACATCTTTCTATTGGTTTTCTTAAAAACTTATGACTTCGAGCGACATCTGGCAACAAAATAATGTAACAAACGAAACAACGCCATCTAGTTTACAATATTAAATACGTTTACAAAAGTAGTTTGACATGGGAAAGAATAGTTACGCCAAGACTTAATAGAGGGCGGTAAATCTTCTTTTTTTCAAGGGTATTGTTTAAAGGTAAGTGCCAATCTGCATTTGGACAGCATGGATGACTTATGAGTGGAGACGCAAGCCCAATTGTGGGACAGTTAAGAGTTTCAATGATGTTTCACTCCTTGCGTACCCCATAATAATGGCTTTCAGCCTAGGGCTTACTCCACCACGCTGCGCCAGTGCGGATTGATGGAGGATGTAGTGATCAACCCTAGTGACGGAAGTTTTTATGCCACTCAAAGGTCTCTGACGGCTTTAATGATTTTCATCTTACACAACAACCGGGGCCGAAGGCATTACGTGCCCTAAGCAGCACGGAAGCGTCCATAAAATGTTTGCCATTAGCGGTCACCCATCTCCCTACTTGTTGCCCAACTTTTTCGATCCCCTACAGTTAAAAATAGCCACCGGGCTATGAACTCTTCATTGCCATAACTAAAATTATAACAAGGTTTATTATAAATGTTTAAAAACACAAACTTTAATTATAGATCCATAATACAAAGGAACACACAAAATTTCATAAATCTATCAACAACAGTTGAGGAGTTCACTTGTTTGGAACCAATCCTGAACGTGGTATTAGATCAAGTTTATCATAAAAATGCATTGTCATCAGGATGAAAACTTCATGCAAAATTTCAGCTCCATTGTGTACAAAGAAGTGGGTCTAACTAAGCTTGCAAGTTTTGACCCGTAACATACCAATATACAAATGTACACTGCAAGTTAAATAAAAGCTTGTAAAAAAAAAATTTATTTCTTTCTTTGTATATCTCCACTAAGTAATATTTTCTCTGTTAATCCAAGGACATTTCCATTTCCAGACAACAATCAGTAGCATTTATTACTGTATATTAATTGATAAGGTCTACTGATTATGTATTATTTGCTGAGAGTAACTAATCTCGTAGAATTCAGCTTGTTACGGGAGATCGAAGGATTCATGTTTGCGTGAAACAAGATTAATTAGAACCTTTGAGTATAGGATTTCAATGCAAATTTACTATTGATAAATTTATATTGATTTTAAAAGGAAATATACGCTTGCGTGAACGTTGTAAGCCAAGGCTACTCAACACCAGGCCCGATCAGATATGAATATGAATTTAATTTGGCCCGCGCAAGTATGGCTTTAGAACTTTTTTATTTCGCAAGTCCTGAGAATAATTTACCAGTATTATTAGTGGCCCACGGTAAATTTATCATCCCTCAGTTTGGCCCGACTGTTAAAAGTTTGAGCATCTTTGTTTTAAACGAACGATTTAAATATGAAATGAAAGAAAGAAACGCTTATTTTAATGAAATTGTACAAATATTGTATAGCTGCGGTTGAAATTCAACTCATAAATAAATCCTGAATGTTATCGCCAAATTTTTGTATATGTCAAGAGCATGGTAGGGTGTTTGATTTATGTTATAATTTCTGCACTCCTCGTCCATGTAATCTCCAACTTCTTCGTCCACGTAATATTTATAAAACGGGTAAAAAATGTTTAGGTATAGTATTAATACGCAAATAATAGGTAAAAAGGGTTCACGGTTAGCTTAAAATCGCGGAAAATCGACGACCGCTGATTTTCTAAGCGACCTAAAGTGGATCGATACTTTAGTTTGTCTTATCGGCCGCTGGGACTCAAGTTATTTATAATAGACGTACTTTATTTATTTCGATGAATTTTATAATATGCCAGGGTAGGGTGTCGACAACTACAGAAATCAGCGGGCGATAGGGCTTTCAATGACGGAAGGATAATTATTTTTTGTGAAGCCCACGCATGTTCAATAGTGAGCCGTGATCTAGCTGGTCTGGCTGGCTACCGTCTCCTTGCTTAGTCAACCGCCAAAGGAATTCATTGTCCCGGCTGGGAGCTTGAGAGCCAGTTCTCTTTTCCTCCCCGTCGTTGAGTCTTTCTCCTTCTCATTCTTCTTCTACCAATCCTAAAGTGGTATGTTGATAGTGTATCTGGGGTCATTTGATATTGTTATTGATTCCGGTTGCTTCAGAAATGTACTGCTTCCCTTCTCTTTCATTTCTTCTCTTCTCTTTAGGACTAGGACCCTGCTAGGGCAGGCAACGCGTAAGTAACACTCCAGTCTTTACCTAAGCACCATTCGCGGCAGTAATCACTCGCCATCAGATAGCCCGCCTACTAACCTGCTTATCGCATAACAAAACAGTTTTCCTTATCCGTATAAGATAAAGCTCTCGGAGTCTAAGCAAACGCACTCTAGTATATGTTATGCAAAAATGTAAAACGCACTGTAGTAAATGTTATGCAAAAATGTAAAACTCACTCTAGTATATGTTATGCAAAAATGTAAAACGCACTCTAGTAAATGTTATGCAAAAATGTAAAACGCACTCTAGTATATGTTATGCAAAAATGTAAAACGCACTCTAGTAAATGTTATGCAAACATGTAAAACGTACTCTAGTATATGTTATGCAAAAATGTAAAAAAAAATGAAAGCGAAGGGAAAAATCAAAATAATTGTAATTAATGGAAATAAGAAAAACAACCTGACCACTATGTCAGGGGTTATAAATAGGCGGCCCGCGGGCCTATTAAATAAAAACCACGTAGCACAGGTTTGTTTTAAAACCCTCACATTACTTGTTTAAATCAATAATACATATTTTAGGCCGAAACCACTTTTCAGCGACAACACAGGTTTTGTAAAAAGACGTAAAAATCAACTTTCAAAGTATTAATTTGACAAGACAATTGTTTAAGAGAAACGTATGAGAAAAAATGACTATACAGTTCTGAGTTATACAGAAGCAAAGCGAAGCAACTTTTCCTAAATAATTTTGTGACTACGTTCTCATTATCAACACTATCCCGCCATTTTGGGGAAATTTCTCATAATTTTCCCTATTTTCTCCAAGTCATTACGTAAGAGAGTTTCTCTACTAATATGACGGAAGAACGGTAACTGACTTATCAAATATTAACGCCTCAACTTCAACCCGAGGCTTTCCGGAACCGGCGGAAATGACGACGTAGACCCAGCCATTATATGTCAACGCCATCTAGCGGGAGAGTTAGAAAATATTTACGAAATTATGCAATCTGAAATAGAGATTAACAATCAAAATTTAGGATTTTGTTGCAAGATTTTGGTATTCGTCTTTTCTACAGATAGAAGGTCCTACGTTTGATTCCAACTCTAAGCAGAAGTAAGTTATGTATGTAGGCTATATCAATTACGATGTTATTTGGATTTTTAAAGATTTTTGGACCCAGAAATAAAATGTATTCGTTTAGAAAAAATGCGATTAATTATTTATGTATTACTTGGAAAGGCGTGCTAAGAGTGAAAGTGATTTGCTCGATACCAATTTTAAAGCCTCGAGCACTCTATCCATCCCACTTCCTCCATCGAACAACCCAGCGTACGGCCCGTATCCATCCTTATATCGTTAACATCTCGCCTGTTCGAACGACGCGGTTTTCCTCGTCGTTTATTATACGTACTTCGAAGGATTAGAACAAGTTGCCTGCGTCGGTGTTCCCGCCCACGTATGATGTTGGAGTCTTCAAAAGAAGAGAATAGGCATTTACTAAGTAACAATACCTTAGACATCATCGCCAATTCCCATCAGTTGGGATCGACGTCAAGCATTAACTTATTCGACATAAAAAAATTAAGAATGTATAAATTTATTTGTGTAAGTTGACCACTCAAGTGTTTTTTGTTTGATTCTACATTAAAAGCAAAGTAATTCTGTACTTTCAAGTGGAATAACACTTTGAACATCATATTAAAATAATTTTGTTCGAGCTCACTATAGTACCAATTACACTTAAATTTGAAGCTAAAATTTTCATTCACCAAATTCATTCAATATCTTACCACTCGATTCAATTTTACGTATTTAACAAGAACGATTCAAAAACAATTTTAACACCTCGAAATTCTATTTCCAAACCCGTTACTAGTAAAGTCCCTGGAACTTTTGCTTTCAAAAAGTGTAAATTGGGTTAACGAATTGGAAAGTCATTATCGGAAAAGAGAATTCGGGTTCTGGCGTTGTCGTAGAGGCACAGATTAAATTTAAGGTTCAAGTTAAAAGCGGTCGGAGACCAGTATGCTTATTTCCTCTCCTACTAATATCATCAACTAGTTTTCACCGACGGCTTCGTTCGCATGGTAAGTCTGTTTATAAAAGCCTATGTGTTCTTCCATTCTATATTCTATCTCTGTACCAAATTTCGTTCCAACGTGTTTAGAGTGAGATAGAAATATTTATGATGGGATTCAGATGTTTGTATTTCCTTCACGCGCTGGTCGTTGAACAGGTTGAAATGAAACTAGGCACAGAGATATCCAGGAAATGAACATAGGATAATTTTCATTCGGTCTGGAGCTTAACCACTTTGACTGGATCTGGACTGGAACCAATTTGACTGGATGTTGGTTTGGTGGTCAGTGAACCTGATTGCTAAGCTGGAGGTCTTTGATTCGCTCTTCACCGAGCACAAACGTTGCTGTCATGTTCTATTTATGTCTGGGTTTAATAAGCTATGATATAGTGATCCATACATAGTACAAGCTAGTACTTAGTTTGGAATCAGATGGCCGTCTGTGACTTGTCCTGAATTATTTATTTCAAATATTATAAATTTAAGACAAATCTTATGCCTTATACCATTCATAGGATTTAAAGTCCACCTCTTTATGCCTGTACCTTAATTCCTTAATTAGCATGGAACAAACGGTGCCGGTATCATTAACTTCACCTGCCACCTTAAGGATTGGCATATGTTGATATAGTTGCCCATTACCTATTAGTCTTAATGTTGTGGCGACATCGCACATCACGTCACATGATGGCGTCACGACAAAACCTGAATCACGCTATCGGAGTTTTCTGAATTGTTAGCATATATACAATTTCCGACAAACAACTGTCGGATGCGCTGTACGCCGATGACGTGGCGTATGTGACCACGTCGCTCAAGATGCCCCACGCCATCGTCAAGATGCAGTGCGCGCTTGACGCCCTTCCCGAATGGCTCGCCAGGTGGCGACTGTCGGTGAACGTAGGGAAGACGCAGGCCGTGAGG
>DWJZ01006938.1:0-12556 GCA_018249125.1 Asbolis capucinus
CAAAGCACGGAAGTGCTTATGAAAATACCAGGGCCTCACATATCCCCCAAAGCACGGAAGTGCTTATGAAAATACCAGGGCCTCACATATCCCCCAAAGCACGGAAGTGCTTATGAAAATACCACGGCCTTACATATCCTCCAAAGCACGGAAGTGGTTATGAAAATACCAGGGCCTCACATATCCCCCAAAGCACGGAAGTGGTTATGAAAATACCACGAATTGTTACCTATCGTCCTACCGACCGCGCCCGCTGTTCTTTACCCACGAAATACGCTGTCGCCATGCTAAGAACGCTTTTACAACTTACACAAGTTAATCCTAGGAGAGGTCAAGGAGTGCCATATGATCCGAAGGTTGGTGATCACCATCCGACCCTTGGTGCCACTGTTTCCTTTCGTATCTTCGATTGGCTCGATTCTATCAAATATTTTCTCATTCGGCCTCAGTTTCAGATAACTGTAAAATATAAAACATAAACAGTTTTTTTAATTTCAAAATCTCATTTTCATCTAAGAATCGGTATTAACGGCAAAGGGTTCAGCCCAACCGTGCAATATAGAAGCTGGTAAAAACCTTGTTTAGTTTATAAAACCTTATATACTATATATACCATCTAAGACCGTGTCGCAGCTTACAATCAGGCAGATTTGCGGTCAAGCACAAATTTATAGAATATAAAAAAAATTCAAAAAACGTTTAAAATTACATCGACAATTAATTTTAAAATGAGAACATGATTAATGCAATCGAAGTCAATTAAATACGCATTAATAGGGTTAACTCAAAATTTTTCTCAAACTTAAACGGAGCCACACGACAAGCACCAACTTTCTTATAAAAATAATCATTAAAATCGACACACCGAGTAAAAAATTATGAGATAACGAACAAAAAAAATAGGCACAATCGTATTTTTATAAATAGGTAAAAAATCATAATTTCTTGCAGTGGTGTCCAGATTGTTTTTAGGTGAAGCATAGACATAAATACTCCAAAAAAATTAAAACATGTAAAAAAAGGTCAAGTCTTACAATAAAAGTAGGCAGTAACGCCCACTGGCTTCAACACATCTTTTGCTCACTACTGAGCACGGGTTGCTCCTCATACTAAGAAGGACTCGAGCATATTCCACCAGACTGTTTCAATGCTGTTTAGAAACGCGCACTAATAACTATTTTTCTTTTTTGATTTCTCTTTAAATAGGAATTTAACTTACACCGCATGCTAAACTGTGTGAAACGATAAGCCAGCGCTGAAAACCAGTAGCCGTAGTTCGTAGCCTTTCCACGGCACAGGCTGAACGTGTCTAGTACCATGTACCATGATGTGTACTTGTAGATGTAATTTAATTTTACTTGTAATTCGATATAATAAGATTAATAACTATGCATGTTATATGCACCTATGATTGAAGTAGCACTTAACATAAAATTATGATTTGGCTGTATTTTATTTAATGTATGTTTAAATGTAGACTTTGTTGGTGCATTTAAAATAAAATAAATAAAAATAAATGACAAATTAAATGTATTTCTTTCTTCCCCTACTCCTACGAAACTTTATTAATCAACGTCAATAATACATGAGTTTCTGATTTCTGAGAAACGTGCATACGTAATATCAATTTCATGAATGACTAAATTTCATTTTGACAGAATTCTGAGCAAAAAATATTTGATGTAATTGGAAATATAATTAATTGACACGAAGATTGAAAGATGAGTTTTATATACACTTTCGTACGTTCCAATGGTAGAAGAAATGAGAATATTTTATACAAAACGGCCAAGTGTGAGTAGCACACTAGGGTTTCTGTACAAAGATGCAATATTTACACTGAATAACCATCACCGTATTATTATTAGAAGTGACCGTTGTTTCTTCATCATTTCGGTGCATTCCAGACGTCATATGAAGCGCCTATGCAAAGAAGGAGCTAGTGCATCCTGGGTTGTTGAGTATATGTGGACGAGCAGGCGCTAACATATGGGTTCTGCATTTACTACGGATTCCTAAACATTCGGATTGTTAGATTTTTCTTTACTTTTAGCTCAATAACAACGATTGCGTTTCTGTCATACATGATTTTTGCGAAACTTTAACCGTTTACGCAGCGCACGTAGCGAAAACTCTCAATAAGAAAACAATCCGCCAATTTTGAAAAATTCTTCATTGTTGCTCCGCTCCTATTGGTCTTAGCGTATATATAGCCTTCCTCGACAAATAGGCTATCTAACACTGAAAGAAATTTTCAAATCGGACAAGAAGTTTCAGAGATTTGCGCATTCAAACAAACAAACAAACTCTTCAGCTTTACAATATTACTATAGGTTATATAGAAATAAGATCAGATTGTTTAGTTTGAAAAGAATAAGCTCCATAAAAAGTAAAGACGTATCTTTTCAGTAACTCTTAACATATATATCTGCTACATGCAATGTTGCGGGGTATGAGTGTGTTTGAATATTAATTTTATCATCATGATAGGGTTAGCGTGACCAAGGTTGGTTACGTCATTGTTATATAAGTAATTATATCACAAGACTGTAACTCTATACGATAAGTTTCAGCCATAATGTAACATGCAGGCGCCATCTTAATTCTGACTGTCTGTTCGAAGTTCAAACCTAACAGTCCTAGGATGTAATTATTTGATTACTCAGTTATTGCGTATGAAACTGAATAACAAACCAAAGTATATAAAGATATATAAACATAATATCAAATCCTAAACTGAAACTATATTTGAAAGAAATTTAAAACTCTACCCGGGACATTGTACCAAGGTCGCTGGCAGCATACTCTGTAGAACCGCAGAAGAAAGAAGATGAATTTCCGGCGCTTGCTATTGAAACTATGGGTTCGTGGTCATTCGACATGACGGTTTTTACGAAAGACATGTGGAGACTGCTGATCTTCACTACTGGTGACTAGAAGCTGGCAGCTATTTCGCTCAACGAATTAGTTGACATGTTAGGTTTTTTTACATATTTTCATTTAATGCTTGACTACAATCCCACCAATTGGTGATTTAGCCTTAGATAGTAAAGTTTATAAACTTAAAAGAACCTATTTACTCTTGTAATGTTAACTTTATTTTAGTTAGCGTAGGGTTGCCAATATTGTTAGGAATAATTACGAGTATACTGTTTTCGGCTAAATTGTAACATTTAATTTTAAAGAAAAACAAATTTTCAGTATATTTTAATGATTGCCTATTAAAACGCATATTTTTATAATTAAGTTGATAAGTGCTGCAAGAAGTCACACTAAAAAGATGTTCTATAAAATATACCAAAATTAAAAACTGTAAACTTTTCTTAAATACTTTTTAATTTCCTTCTCTAATTTGAAAATGGTTTTTTTTTTTAATAATTTGACAACCCTAAGTGTATTATTTTACGTTTTGTACACTGGTCGCTCAAATACGAGATCCTGAGTTAAGGCTCTGCACGCACCTCTTTTGTAATGTAATTATTACAAGTTAATTATAATTCCATATATTTTCTCCCTATTTTATTCAAGATGCCGGATAACAAACCATGCAGACAGTTCTCCATAAAAGTTCTCGAAAACAAAGTCTGGTAGACTTGGCCAACGTAGTGTATTATGGCCACGAGAGACCGACGGTTTCTACAAGCTTATATTTAACTTGCAGTGTATGTTTGTATATTAGTATGTTAGTACATTTGTTTGTTACGGGTTACATCTTGAAAGCCTAATTAGACCCACTTCCTCGTACACTACGGAGCTGAAATATGGCATCAAGTTTTCATCCTGATGACAACGCATTTTTATGACAAGCATGACCTGATACTACATTCAGAATTGGCTCCAGACAAGGGAACTCCTCAACGGTTAACAATACATTTACGAATTTTTGTGTGTTTCTTTGTATTATGGATCTATAATTAAAGCTTGTGTTTTTGAAATTTTTAATAAACCTTGTTTATTGTTATAAGCAGGTGTGCAGACGAGTCATCTGATAGTAATTGATCACCACCGCTCAAGGTCATTGACAACACCAGGTTTTCCTAACGCGTTGCCTGCCAGGAAAGAAGTAATAGACCCTCACACGCGGGGAAGAGTTAGACATGGGGGAGGCAGTAAATCGCACAACATACCACTTCAGGACGGTTGACATGAATGGAAA
Organism: Asbolis capucinus; assembly: GCA_018249125.1. Taxonomy (NCBI): domain Eukaryota; kingdom Metazoa; phylum Arthropoda; class Insecta; order Lepidoptera; family Hesperiidae; genus Asbolis; species Asbolis capucinus. The sequence continues at coordinate 4,157 of DWJZ01006938.1, forward strand.
GGGTTGAAGAACGGGGAGGAGGAAGAGAGGGGAGAGAGACGGGGAAGAGAGAGAAGGAGGTTTCAGCAACAAATCACTCAGAAATATAACAAATAGATTTTTTTTTCGTATCCAATCACTTTTTACAACACAGTAAACATAAAATATTAACTGGTTATATAAACTTACATTATACTAGTAATATTTAACTGAAAAACATGAAATATTTTAGTACCATATATTTTAGTTTCATATATTTTTCTGCAGTATTATTTAAATGTAAGTATATGTGGTCAACGTTATTTAATATTTTTTAAGTGTTATACAAGCCTATCTCTGTATCGAATTGCATTGGAATAGATTCAGCAGGTGTGAATGTGTCACAGACAGACTTTCGTATTTATTTTCGGAAGAATTTTGCAATAACTGATACTCTAAACTGTATCGCTGACTCATAAGAGTTACGTCCTTACTGTTTTCCGACATCGATATAAAAGGTAAAGTGGTTTTTTAAGAAACTTGTACACAAACACTATCTTTCCAATAATTTATAACTTCCCTAATCTTCTTTACGTTCACGCCTATGTATTTATATATATTATTAATTGTGTAACTATGTATATATTGTATTAATTATTTACATATTAAAAAAATATTTATATTAATATTTGTATTCGTAATATATTTTATATAATAATTATGTATTATAAACGTAAAGTAATTAATAATTTTATTATTGTATACCCGCCACAATTTCTCGTCATCTTCAAAGGTTGACTGGCAGAGAATGCCAGTTTGAGATTGTCAATAAATAAAAAAATAAAATAAAGAAAAGATGAATTTTATATAAATTCTAGCGGACTCGGCGAACCGCAAGACATTTTTTTTTAAATTTTTTTTACCTTTTAAACCTCCCCTGAACTTCCACAAATATTTCAAACCCAAATTTAGGCAAGTCGATCCAGGAGTTTAGTTGCAGTATAGATAAATAACATAAATACCGACTACAGCGCCATCTGCCGGTCTGATGTGTGAATCTAAACCTTCCAGGGCGTCACCCAAACGCATACAAAAAAAAACTGAGAAATCGGTCCATCCGTTTAATATGAGTTCAGTGGCATACACATGTATAGTAAAATTATATATATATATATGTATGTATATGTTATGTATATAAGTTAGTAAAGATATTAAACAACAAATTCTGGTCCATTATTTCAATTACGTCTGCCATCTTGAATAAAAAAGGATTTGAAAAAAAAAATGGAAATCTCAAATATTTACGTATAAGAAAAACAGTGACAAATATTGTCTGTATGTCGTAAGTATTAGCAGGTTATAATACTATTGAATGGAATAAGGTGACAAACAAACAGACAAAATTTTACATGTTGATAATATCCTTACTAGTATATATATTTAATATAACATTATAAATGCAAAACTAACTCTGTTTAACTTTTTCAAGCCTGAATACTTAACCGATTTTGATAAAACTTGGCTACTATTTTTTCGAAAAAAAAAAGGCTTGGAGGAGTTGAAAAAGCGGATTAAATTTTTATTGATATTCTTCAATTCAAAATGGTTTTGTATGCGCTGAAACTGGTGACGACTGTTTGATGGGGATGAATAAGAAGAGAGGGCAAAGGGGGGGCGGCAAAAGGGGGGTACACCAGTCACGAGAAAAAACAATTTTTTATATAAGTTAAATCTTGACATTGACAGTTCTTGATATCTTAATATTTTGACAGCAAAATTTATAGATAAAATAACTCGATTTCAATTTTAAACGGGTTTTAGTTTTTAAACTGGCATTTTCCAAACAAATCCAGGGCGAGGTACCAGGCTCCCATAAAATCCGAGATTATTCCTTGTTATTGAAGTCACAGAGACGATAACAAGGGTGTGGGTGTATTGTCGCAGATCTAAATTAAGGCTCTGGTTGTAATGCAAACGAGCAACGAATTCTCTCTTTTAGCATAGCTACTCAAAACTGTTTAACTGTATCGGATATCCGTACAATGTTAATTAATATAAGTTAATATAAATTTAATATAAGGATTTCAGGGTACAGGCTCAAACCCGTTTATGCATGTGCAGATTCTTCATGTGTAGTGGGAAATAAGCTTTATTAAAATAATTAAAAACTATAATTAAAACAATATAGAGTTGTAATACGAAGAATCGTACAAATCAACTGTTGAGTTGTTTCCGTTCAGAGCGTCTATTCGTCCACAGCCAATCCAAAAGATAAATGCTTCAATGCGTCATACTTCAAATGCATTTACGTCAGAACTGAAGTAATAAGAAAAAATTGACCGCCATTACGGTGAAGGAAATAGTTATTATTCAGTTAATCATAATTAATAGTTTTTTATGGTATTAGTATCTTTCACTACAAGATTATTAAACATTATTACTTTAACTACTTTCTCATCTTTAAATTTAAATATACCGGTATAATATTTGGTTAATATTAATTTACCGGTATCGTTGTTACTCAACATCGCTTATATTCTATCGCTCAACTTGAGACATGTGTCTGTACGTCCGTATGTATATTATAAACCTTTCTGTTTATATTTGAGCATAGACATTAACGAGTACTGCTTCGAATTAAATATTATTTGTATATAACAATCTTTAAATATATACATATATAAGTATACTTTACATATAAATTTATATTAAAGCCCAGTGAAGTGAACAGACCATGTCTAGACACAAAACAATGAACTATAAACACACTATGGCCCATTATTGAGCAATGGGTCGCTCTTCGTCATTGAGGACGCCTAGATCATAATAGAATATTCTCCAGATTGTGGAGGTGTTAGTGGCCAACCTAATGGTCGAAGGTCTCCGCTGAACAACTGCAACTTATGATAACAACCGGGACGGCTTTTCGTGTCTCCTGAGGCACGGAAGCTCTAATCAATATTCTCCGACAACAATCAATCCTATTACGCCCCGCTCTCGCTTAATTCGGATGATCATTTAGGATCGATGCAAGACACCGCGATATGAGCTACTTAAAAAAATATAATATCGACAATATAGGTATCTACTACAATCAAAAACTCGACTTTGTTAACCAAGGTCACCAGGTAAAAGAAAGCTGAATTCCCCAAAAACAACTTAGGTAGTTCCACTTACCAGGTCTTCCCAGCACGGTAGACCTTACTTTTTTCGATCAGTTTTTCTTCCCAAACCCTCATATCGATATGAATATTATAAATCTGAAGAGTTTCAACGCGCTAATGTCAAGAATTACTATTCTGATTTTTTTTTTGGATAGTAAATTTACCGAGATAGTTTATAGATTTTTGTATCCCCAGAAACGGCTTTATGCCCACGGGATAACTGGTTAAAATTAGTACGGCAACTTATACACCACTCATCTTGATGAAATCGAACACAATTGAATCGAGGCTACTCTTAGGATACTTTTTATCCCGGACAATGATTTTGTCCCGGTGGTAAAAAAATATACACTTAAAAATTAATCATTCATATAGAATTTGCTGGCCAGCTACTTTAAACATGATTCTCATTTCCAGTTACCAACAGCGCTCCAAACTTCGATCTCAAAATAGAATATAACCAAACATCGGATAAACAAACATCTCTAGACAAAATGGATGTAGCTTTTGTAAATAAAGTGAATTTGAACGAGACCGCCTTCATAAACAATGGTATATCTGATGGAAAACGAATTCTCAACTCAAATAGCGCACCAGAAACTAAACATGCCTACAAAGATGACGCACCTGAATATATTACTACAGAAATTGGAGTAGATGCATATACAAATACCGAAGCAACTCACAAAGCTACTTTTAAAAGACTCCAATTTTATAATATTAAACAAAATCTAAACTCATTTACAATGGCCAAAAGAAAGAATTTTTATATAACACCTGTATTTAAATATCGAATAATTAAAAACGAAGACAGCTTCGAAACCAACCAACCATCGGACACAGATTTCAATACCGAAAACTTTAAATCACAAAATTCTAACAGTGACAATAATAACGGAAATATTTTATTACAAGACAAATATACGAACAACGTTCGCACAAAACTAGTACCATACAGGAACAAAAGAAACGAAATGTACAATTACAAAGATAACAAAACTGAGGATAAGGATATTATGAGTATCCTGAACCATCCTGAATTACTAGACCTGTTAAGAAAACAGAACTCTTTGATAGAGAGACTAGAGCATCAACTTACAGAAAAACCACCGGCTCTCCGTTCAGATTTTGATAGTCTACTCTCATATATTGAAGATAAAAAGCATAAGCAACAACAAAAAATGGAACAACTAAGAATTACTGCTCCAACAACAACAACTCCCCGGTTATCAACAATACTAACGATGATAGACGAAGCAGAGGTGCGGAAAGCGCTTTTGAATGATCCGCTGGTGCTCAGAGTATTGAAAATGGCGAAACAGAAGAAGATTGAATATATGAAGAATGCAAAGAAACACTACGGTAACATGTTGTACACCTAGACAATATGGTACTCAACATTTCTCTCGTGGTCTTATGAATTTGTCTATCTGTAAAAATTGTAAGTCTCGATACGGTATAGATTATTTTTATTGCTATATACTCGTATTATCTTATTAAGAATTACAAGGAACGCACCAAATAAATTCAAATAAAACCAAAATTCATTTATTCATACTATTTGTAAAACTTTTTCATTAATATTTTTGAGTCTATCACCGTTTCAGAAAGGTGCCTTATTTAGAAGAAGCGGCAAAAGAACTTCTCAGCTCATCTGCTAACTGTCTCCTTTATAACAATAAATCTTTCCTGCAGAAGGTTATCGAAAATGTTCAATATAGAGAAATGACCTCGTTATAGTCTATTATTAGTCGATATCACCGCATCGGTAATCTATTCCTTTGAAATGATAATATTTTGGCCCGATTTGCGCCATTATGGCTCCAACAGATGCCAAGTCAGTAACAAAGCTTTTAATTTGTAAAAACTTCAAACATATCACTTATGAAATAAATTAACCGTATTAAATAAACTACAGAATTGTCTGTGATTGTAATTCAATCATTAATATAAATATCTTTGTTTTTAGTATTTAACAACCTAGGCCTTTTCCCATACAGCCATGTCTTCAGTAAATTTAAAAAATCGTGCAGTGAATTAAATAACATTAAATTCTCGAATGCTAAAATGAGACTAATTAAAATGATAACGCATGTAGATACGACGTTTGAATAGCGGTTTATATTTTTACAACACAGAAGAGAAATATTATTTCGAAACTCTCACGACATTTTCCTTTATATAAACGATTCATTTACAACATTTACGTTTCTACTGTAGAAACGTAGAAAGGCACTGTCTAGGGCCGGTTGTTGTGCATTTTTAATTAATTATCTGTCTACAATAAACCGGTATTTATAACGTTACGAAAAGGTTAAGTATAAATTATCTATGGTCTTTCGCGCCAAATTTCGATACCGCCGCCATCTTGGCCTTTGACCTGTGAAGGTTTGGAGACATACCTTTCTATAAATTATGTAACATAGAAATCATTGGTGATGTCTGTGAGCTTGTTAAATACACAAGTTTATTAAATAATACTTAAGTATACAGCTGACAAAACGCTTGGTCTAGTGGTTAGTGAATCTGATTACTACACCGGAGGCCGTGGGTTCGATTCCCACCCAGGTCAAACTTTTCTGTGATGTACAGGAATGTTTGTCCTGTGTGTCTGGGTGCGTAATAGAAATATCTATGGAAGTATGTGTTTAAAAGTATATATGTATGTTTATCAGTTATCTAATCACCATAGTACAAGCTCACGCTTGGTTTGGGGTCAGACAGCCGTGTGTGAGTTGTCCAAGGATATTATATTATATTATTATAGATTTTATCGCCAGGCACGTTGACGACAACACCAAACCCAATAGGAAACATGCAGCGTAAGATCAAAATTAATAGTGAAAAAAAAGACGTGTTAAAAATTGTAATTAAATACTGTAATTAAGTACAGAAGAGTGAATAAGCATTACTATTTTAATGCGGCCAACTTCTTATACATTTTCACCAGTTACATCTCATATGAGATTGCCATATTGCCAAACTTAACATAATTATGGTGAAAAAGAAAAAATATTTTAGGCTTCTAAAAAAAGGTTCCTAATTTTATGAGGCCTTGCAACAGGGCCTTGAAGTAAATTACTGTATGTTTTATAAATTAGAAAGATTATTTAATTAAGACCAAATGATTTCACAGATATTCTTTAGTTTTTGTAAGTAATTCCGTGACAACAAGAGTCTTCCTGGTTTAGGAGTAAGCCAATATGAATCTCCCACTTGCAGTATACTTATTAATTAATAGTCTTAGTAAATTAACAAGACCCGGCAAAGTCCTATTTTAGCCAGAGAATGTTCGATATCAATGCGCAGTTTTTAACGAAAATTTTATCTAAATATCGATAAAGAACTACATAAAATTAAAATAAATGTGCAATAACTAATCATTTATAAGTGCAGCAAAATTTTGAACCCTCTACGAATATTACGCAGACAGAACTAAGAAAATTAGCACAGATAAAGTTTACATGAAGACACTCCTTCACCAAAAGAAAGCTACTATTCTGTATAAAAATACATTAAATTGCAAAATATAATGCACATACAGCCTTGGTCAATAGTATTAGGCACCCCCAATAAAGTTACCATACAGCTGTGCTGTTTAAACAATGTACTTTAATGCATTTGACACACACTGACGTTTGGCAATTCCCGCGCTGCCATTGACAATTTTTAAATTGAATTACGGTTGAATTTCAACCGCAGCGATTACCTGTATTATTGGTTAATACTTAATTATATATTGCTTATAACTCGTATCTACCCCTACCGTCCGTTTCCCATAGTTTGACCTAAAACTTTGTACAAACAAATAATACTAACAAGCATAATTCAACAAAATTTTAGCTAATTATAATAATAGTACAATAGAATAAGTACATTGAATTATTCATATATTTACAACAATATACATACATTTTTCACGATTCGGCACTTGCATGGATAGGCGTGACGGGTCGTCACGATTCACGACATAGACAAACAGCGATTCTCAAACTTCAAGGAGTCATGGCAGCAGTTGTACAGAAAATAATAATATAATAATTATATCTCGGGAACAACTTACATCACATCCGGCCGATTTCGGTTTTAATTAGGATTATTTTTTATTGCAATAAAAAATAATTCTCATAAAAGTATGTGTAAAGTAAAATGTAATATATTTTAGTATCTTTTAAATTGTATAAGTGTAATTTATAGTATAAATTATTAGGTAACGCAGTAATTCCCGGCCCAGATGGACCCCCGAGTCCACGGCAGACTCGATGGGGGTCTAAGACGATGTAAAAAAAGTGGATCGATTAACTTGTAAGCAGGGGTCCACAAATTTTGTCCGATTTCGATAGTGAAGAACATAATGTTGCACTTTTTTATCAATGAAGGTAGATTTATTGTAAAATATGGGAGCAAAAAAAAAATTAAAAATGGCCGTGTTAATACTAAAAAATGCTTCATAAAGTTTTACGATGCTAATTGTCAGATTATAGCTACAATTACTTATATTCGCAACGGAGCTATTGGGGTATACTCTAGGCCTCCTAAATATGGGAAGCGACCAGTGCCAGTGACCAGTAGTAGGCTATTAATGCTTGAGTCCATTTAAATTTTTGTCGAATTGAGGATATGGAAATTCCAGCATAAGTTTCACGGAGCCCAATAAAATTTTGATAGTGGCATACAAGAAAAATAGGTTCATAAATGCCTGACATAATGTTAGATAAAACCTGTCTGCCAGTATAATTAAGCAGTCGTGTTTCTATCATCTTTGACTAAAGGTGCTTCAACATCGAGGTGAAGTATTGAAACAGATATTTGGAACGCGTTCAAACTTATTTGATAAACAGTTTCGATTAAATTGCGGTGTGGCTATTAATTAGCTAGCTAGCTAGCGTTGTTGTTGAATATATCGAACACCTTGATATTGCCGGCTTCAACCCAATACTGGCCCACTACTGCGCATGGGCGGTGTAAGTCTTGGTGACCACCCCAAGTGTTGGATTAATTTTTGCCGCCTGAAGGGCTCCAACATGGACTTAACGATCGCTATCTAACGATAAGAATCGGGACCGGCTGCTTTACGTGTCACCTGAAGCACGGAAATACTCGTGACATTTTTGTTACTAGCGGCCTGGAGGGCTCCGACATAGAGATAACGATCGCTATCTAACGATAAGAATCGGGACCGACTGCTGTACGTGTCACCTGAAACACGGAAGTACTCGTGACAGTTTTGTTACTAGCGGCCTGGAGGGCTCCTACCTACTGTCATCGTTCGCTATCT
>DWJZ01006939.1:0-12556 GCA_018249125.1 Asbolis capucinus
ATTTACTAAGTTAGTGTGTCCAACATCTTAGACATCATCACCACTTTCCATCAGGTGGGATCGATGTCAAGTATTAACTTATTTTGTATAAAAAAAACCGTCATACAATTTCAGTTAAACGTTTAAATACCCCCGATAATAATGTTACATTTTTAATATACAGCATAATTGACATAGTATATATAAAGGGGAGGTGGCTAAGTTTGCTATCTTGGAGGCTAGAATCTTCATCTTTGGAGGCTAGAAGAGTAATTTCATCTCCATAATTAAGTATTAGATATGGCGGAGGGAAATATCGTGAGGACATCTGTTAACACAGCTCCCTATACAATTTTCAAATGTGTGTACAGATCTGAATTTTGCCGGTTTGTTACACAAAGCGTACCGCTCATATTGTCAAACTCTTCAGCCCAGCTATACGACAGTTATGGAACAGTGAGAAAACAAAATATTCTCTATAAAATAAATAAAAAATTATAAAAAAATCCACGAACCAAGTGTTTTACAAAAAATATTCACTATTAAATTCCCACCAATTTAATCTGGGTAGAAATGGCAAATTGTTGCCACAGGCAGTATTATACGACAGATAATTAAATTAAATTTTCAGTTATGTGAGATTTTATTATTTGCTATGCTATTATTAAAACAGATTTTAATACTTTTAATGGATGTTACCGACTGCGAAATCTAGCATACTTAAAGTTAATACACGACGGAATAAAATAAAAACGAGTTGGTATTACATATAATATGAAAAATTAAAGATAAATCTATAAACGACCCCAGAGCTAGCAGCTTTCTAGCGCAACATATTAATATTGCTACTCAGAGGAAATGCTGCCAGCATCTTGCATAAAGCACCACAGGGCCTTCTACATTTATTTAAATTAGTATGTAAATATATGTATATATTTCATTTAATTCAATGATTAAATTTATTAATATTTCAAATTACATATAGAAATAAGGTATTTGGTACGGCGTGGTCATTAGCAGCAATAGAGTATTCGGGATTTGGTTTTCTATTTTTCCTATGTATCCTTTTGTTATCTAAAAAAAACTTGTGCAAATATCTCCATTCAGTTAATCACCACCCAAGACCTGCGACACCTGCGACAACCCTATTCAACACATTAATTTACTAAATAAAAACGTAATGCTCATTACCGCGCATTTAATAAATAATGACGTTTTGAAATGTTAATACTGTCAATGACAAATAAACCTTATGTCATTAAACTACGGTCTCATTTCGACTGCAGACAAGGTCTCTAGTTATCTTAAATATTCACTCTCGCCCATGCACATCACAAGCAATGGCTCGTATTGCCAATAAAATACTACCTTAAAATTTGCAAGTCAGCAATCAGCAAATGACCACTAACAATAGCGTCTGAGTATATTAAAACGTTGATAGCGCAAACTTTGTGTCCAGAGTTCAATTGTTTCGTTTTGCCACTCATCCATAGATGGCGTTATCTTACATGCTGAACCACGCCTCGCCTCTCTAAGTGAGGACGGCCAAATCCATCTTCGGGTGGTGTTTAATGGGTAGGCACCTAGGTTTATCGTGAGTCCCACATAACCAACACAGCCGGCTGTGCTGGTATGTATGAGCATTCACCACCTCCCTCCCGCGTATCTCCAGAGGGTAGTCCTTTCTCTTTGTCTGGACGCAAAAAAAATATGAACAGTCTCACATCTTGTTTAATTTCATTCTTCAAGTTTGTCACAGGAACTTTGACACTTCGTCTGCATGAAATTTAAAACCGTACTGAATTCGTGATTGCTTGCTGTTGGATACTACGACAAAGGCAGAGCGTTAACATTCATTAAGTAACATTGTTAGTGATAGGTAATTAACGTAAAATTTTCGTAATGCACGCTGTTTGCAGGATAACGTAATTGACCCGAGGAAAACGATACATTTTTGAAGATTGACTAAAGCGAAGTATAGCTAGTCAAGCGAGCTTTAAGAAAATATAAAAGTTATAGCAACAGTATAAAATAATGATTTATACTAATATGAATGTGTTATCCTACTAATATAAATGTGAAAGTATGTGAAGATATTTGGATTTTTGACAGTTCTTCGCGTGTTAACCGTTGAATGGATTAAGATTAAACTTGCCACCCGGATAGACCAGTTTCAAGAATTCAGTTGTAGGTTCCCATAAATGATTTGCACATTTGATGGGCTGATTTTTAAAAAACATGACGTGCGAGCCGCCGGCAGAAACTGGTTATTCATCTCAACCCACGGCTCACTATTGAGCACGAGTCTCTCTTCTGAATGAGGAGGTAATCCACCATGATGGCCAAGTGCAGATTGACTGACTTCATACACCTTTGAGTTTTGCAAACTCCCCGGCATGCAGGTTTCCTTACGATGTTTTTTTTTTTATAGCGAATGAAATTTAAATGCTTAAAACGTACATAACTCCGAAAAGTCAGAAGTGCGCGCCCTGGGATTCGAACCCGGACCCCCCGAGTAGGAAACCGACTTCTTAACCACTAGGCTATCACCGTTTCCCAACTAGTTATTAATACTGTTAAAATATAATATTATGCTTCTGCAGATTTACACAAACTCCGTTCACTTTGCCAAAGTAATGTACCCAAAATGGTAGCACAAGATTTTGACTAAGACGTTTGTATCCATGTTGAACTGAACTGAATTACAGCAATATCCTAGACTCGTAAATCAATGGAGCGACGTACGCCGGACCGCTTACAGTACCCTATTTTTTAGGTGTAGATATCCAAACTGAGAACGTTACCCAAATCAAAATGGCAGCTATATCCGTCCTTCGAAGATGTTCATGGAAGCATAATAAATGTAAAATATTGGGTGTTAACCCATAGAATGACTGTATATATTTAGTTATGTGTGTATATTATAACAATTTTTAATCGAATGACGGTAAGGATAAAGTATGTTGCTCTTGCCTGGTAATGACATTTTATTGTTAAAAACAAGGTTTATTAAAAATATTTAGAAACAAAAATTATAATTATAGATCCATAATAAAAAAACACACACAAAATTTAAGTACGTACTTCAGAGTAATTTATATTTGAATGATGCTTGAAGCACAGTAGCATATTAAATAGGTTAACAGTCATCCAGACTCCTGTCCATATTTAGCCGTATTCCAGGTGGGGGCTAAAGAGTCAGTTCTCCTTTTCTTCTCCCCGTCCTTGAGTCATACTCCTCCCCATTCTTCTTCTGGCACCTATTCTGAAGTGGTATGTTGTTGGTGTATCTGGGATCAGTTGCTTTAAACCTAGTTAATTTAACAATGTACAGCTTCCCTTGTTTCTTTCTCTTCCCCGGGTACGTCTATTACTTCCTTCCAGGCAGGTAACGCATTAGTAACACCTGGTGTTATTAATGTCCATGGCCGCCGATGATCACTTACCACCAGGTGACCTGTCTGCTTGCTTACCTGCTTATAACATAAACAAGACCACCTATGAATGACACTTAATTCGACACCATAAATTTCAGTATTTAACCGATAATGTATTATTTATATCCTTAAAGATTTTCTTCTCATGTCCTTTGGGATCTCCTAAACAATACCCATCCACGTGTCCCGGATATATTTCAAAACCCCCTGATGTGGGTGAGGGTTAAATCTGTCACCAATGTATTATTTCGTTTACGACATGCCACCATGCTTAATAATTTCGCCCACATTCATTTCTTATTCCCCACAGGGCAGTAGCAATATTAAATACATTTTAACTGTTTGTAACTTACATAGAGTATTTCACTTATCTTAATTAAGCCAGGGAATTGGGGACCTGCCTAGTTATGTTTGTACCCGAAGTTTTGAATCTTGGTATGTATAATGATGGAATGATTATATTATTAATACTTGTGTGAGTATAACTTTAGTAATTAAATTTCAAAATGCGGGTTTATCTCTTTGAAAAGAGACCCTAAGAGTAAGTAAGACCGTAGGAAATTTGCGATCCTTATATTTTTACAAGCCACCGTTCGTACGTCCGTCTGTAATCTTGCGAAGGGAGTATTAGAAATGTAATATTTGTAAGACATTTTGGTTAAGAAATCCGTTTACGAAACGTTGAACTTACTACATAATATTTTGTTAGGGTTATTACTGTGTAGTTTAGGGTGGTAAACTCAGACAGTATCTGAAATCTCAGAAAGTATTGTTTCAGTTATCGCCAATAATAATAACTATGAGTTTATAAATATACATGTAAACACACGTTCATACGCTTACAATGAGAACACATTATGCGCATAAATATAAAAAAACGCTAATAGAAGTGATAATATCCTAATAGGCGGTAAATATTTTATTTATAAATGTGCCTATTTATAATAACTCAATAAACATAACTTAGGTTACGGCTCATTTCATTGAATATTCAAGTGACAAAATGCAAATGTTCGTACCAAACAGAACCCAGCTCATAAACAATATAATGAAATTCGTTGAAACAAGAAAGTGGCAAATTATGCGGCGAATAAACAAATGCAAACCAACCTGAATCATAACAGATACGAGTATGCTAATTTGAATCATTTGCCGATTCCTTGCAGCTTTGTGATGAGCGGAGCGGATTATATGTATTTTTTTTTTATATAAGTTGAAACATAAAAGTATTATGCCGTCGGAATGAAACATTTTATAAAAAGAGATATATGAACACAAAAATCTAGGAAATTATATGCATTACTTTCTTTACAGATAACTTAGATAACTTAGAGCCGAAGCCTGTGAACCTAGAAACATGAAACTTTATATCGGGCTTTGATGTCTAATAAAACTTCCTGGGGAAATATGTAAGTACCCTAAATCGGTATTAAAAGCTGATTTTTGATGCAAGACAATAGATGCAAGACTAGATGTCGACTAGATGTTACTAGATGACGTAGATGTATAGGTTGTGGTATAATATAATACTGTCCAAGTTTTCTTCTATTGTAGTATCTAAGAGACTTTGTAGATGAATTGCTAGCTTTTATTTGAAATAGAGAGCTAGGCTACATTCTTATTGCGCTATATGGTATACTGTTTAATCCTTAAGTCCACTGTACTTAAAGGAGTACAAGTACAAACAAGTTTATACAAAGGTATAAATGGCAATAAATGGATTATACTAAGGTATAAATGGCAATATATGGTTTATACTATGGTATAAATGGCATGACAACGATCGCTGTATGCGTTCCAACTTTAATCATTCCCTAGGGACCCCTATCCATTCCAGCTCCATCATATAAATTCTTTCACTCTCCTTTGCGTAATCTTATGGAATTCTCTCCCTCTCTCGATTAGATGTGTATAATGCATAGATTCTTTTAAATGGCTAGTGCAGGTTTATTACTTATCCATTTAAACTACCTCTACTCCATAGTCCTCCTTTTCGTTATAACCATGCCTGTCCGTTATATTTTAACCTGCTTACGATCGTGTCACGGATATTTTAATTGATATTTTGTTGTCCCCTTATGTGCATCTTACCCTTTCTCTCATAATATTGTTATTCCTTTTCCAGTGGTTGACTGGAAGAGATCGCTCTTATCGATAAGATCACCAATTTGTTTATCATGACTTATCGAGGACCTTTTGAGACATTATTGTTTTTATTTCTTTTGGTGTGCATTGTCATTGTATTGTTGCATGTGCAGTGTTTGTATTGTAAGGTTGTTGGAGACGATACATGTTTGAATACCGAGGGCATGACGACAGTAAAGTAGTAAAGAGTGTTGTGAATGCCACTATTATTACTGGCATCCCACAAGGCCCCACAATATATGTATGTATATCATTCGTGTCAAAGTGTACATCATAGACTGATCCTGCCACTTCTGCAAAATCACAGCGCTATGACATTTTGTCTTCAAGCGATTCCATCGTTTACTTTTCGGCTAGCTAACAACATGATGGCAATAGCAACTTGATGGTGTTAATATTGTAGGTATTTTTTTGGGAATTCATTCGTGAATTCAGTAAATTGGAGATTAAGTTTGTTGGAGTACAGATGTTTTGATCCACGGCAAGGCGTGGTAGGTAAGGTAAGGGCTGTATTTATTATGTTGTTCTACTAATGAGACTCCAAGATAGGTAAGTAGGTAATGAAAAAATAAATTATTTTGGCAGCTGGATGCTAGTAGGTACTATATCAGTGATTTCTTTATTCCTATCATCTTACCTTACAACCTTAAGTAAAGGCGAACATTTGATATAAATTTTCGCAAGTCCCTGAGCAAAATAATCGTATTCTCGCTTCATTTGCTCGCTTCCTTCGCGTAATTTGCTATCTCCGTGTAATCATATTGCCTAGATTTTGTTCTGGTGACACGGAAGTTTTTTATACCTTGTTTTTGTTGGAAAACGTGATCGCAAGTGTTTGGAATTCTTAACGCGGTGAATTAAGAAGTCCTGGCAACTGTTGAAAACTGAAGTTTAAAAGCTGATAATCTTTAAACGAGTGCACCAGTTACTAATATTTCGAATAGTAAATATTTGTCAAATTGTACATGTCTGTTGGAGCCAATTTATTTTTCATTAAAAAGCAATATAGAGCACTTAGCAGAGTATTTTATAAGCATTTCGTATAACCTAGTTATTTAAATTTGTATTTAATAACAAAATTCTAGTGCACAAAACTACTTTCTTGAAGATAAACTACTTATAAAGATCAAAATTGCGTCCGAAGTAGGAACTAACATTTATTACTTTGTATTTCGCTGGACGACAGTGTCGGCCTTCAGAATAAGTTTAAGAATAAATATCTGTGTCGGATTTTATGAACGTAAATACAGAATTAGGTTTATTTTATTTCGATCTTAATTCCAAGGATTTAGGTCTAATCCTTACTAATATTATAAAGGCGAAAGTAACTCTCTTTATCTGCCTGCCTGTAACCTTTTCACGTCTTAATTATTGAACCAATTTTATTTTGACTCTTTAAAGGTAGAACTTGAGGAACTTCAGGAAAAACATAATTTCTTTTTCTCGCCAAAAGAGTCTTGCAGGATGAAATTTCTTTTCTATCTAAAATATAACCATAGTTCATGCACTATATGGGATATTATTTATGTGATTTGAAGAAGAGAGACGGAGGCTGAAGAAGGGGCTGTACAACGTGGTCATAGTCGCAGGTTAAAGCTAGGTATTTATAGAGCCTTTCTAGATTACTCATAAATGTATTTAATTTTTGTTATCGATGGGAAACCTTCCGCAAATACCAAAACCTAGAGGTTACAGCTTACATAGCATTTCTACCTACTAAACCCCCCCCCGGATTTCCATCCAGAGCATATGGTACGGCACCGGGATCTCATATGAACGCACCGGTCCCTCCTCTGCGTACTGGCTCTAAGGACTCACCCCGCCTATTTTCTATCGGGCCTCTGCTTAATAAGGGTGGATATGACAAACTAACATACAAGTGTGTCGTTACCATAATCAAATGGTTATTGAACGGGTTTCCTATCTTAAGGACCACGAATGGCAAACCTTTCTCTTAGTATATTTGGTTTGTCATAGCTTTTAAAAAAGGACTTGGTAAATGTTAAAACTTTTATCGAAACTACAGATATACATATACATATATATATACTTGGCATTAAAACCTTTATAGAAACTATATGCGTAGCATATTTTTCGACCGATGAATAAGTCATCACCAAGGGTCAACAAATCAAAAACACTTGAACTATTGGTTCTACTTCACTTGCAGTACTTATTATTATAGTCAGGCAGTCAGTCAGTCAGATATCTTCTGTAATAAAATGTGCCTAAGTATTATAAATCTTTCGTATTCTTTTGGCAGTATTTCATCCATATTGTCATAAAACCAGATGTTCTACTAGCAAGATTGACGAGGGGACGACGAAAAATTGGTTCGGAAAATTCATCCGTTCCCAAATTTAGTCGAACCCATGAAATGTTTCTTAAATCTTCGATCCTTTCGTATCATATAATATTGTAACATTCTTAAATTGATCGCAGGTGCAAGAATCCATAAATTATTAGCGGATATGAAGTTATTCGTATTGAGTTATAGTCAATAATAATAATAAATTAAATCGATAATAGACTAATTTTTAAGAATTCGGCCAACTACTCGGGGGGTCCGGGTTTGAATCCAGAAGCATTTAAATGTCACTCGCTATAACGGTGAAGGAAAACATCGTGAGGAAACCTGCACGCTGGGGAGTTTGCAAAACTCAAAGGTGTGTGAAGTCTGCCAATCCGCACTTGGCCAGCGTGGTGGACTATGGCCGTAACCTTCTCATTCAGAGAACAGATCCGTGCTCAAGAGTTTGCCGTGATGAGTTGACAGGATGACATGAAAAAACTACTCCTCAGAAGTTGCTGAAAATAAAATGGGATCACATTTTAAGCTCCTTCCTCTTCCGCTTCTAGCTTCCTCCTGATGTCAATAAAATGTGGCTCACACCAATATCCTTATAAAATTTTTGGCCTTCATATAAAAAGGATACCATTACGTAGTCTAAAGTGATTTAAAAGAAAATTCAAGATATGGCAAGTCGTACAGTCAAATTCAAAAGTCGTACGATAAATTGAATCCCGTCTACTAATATATACCGTTATTAACTGAATTCTTCTTTTAAAATATTTTGAAATTCCAAAAGTTGTTTCGGCCAGACTTAAAATTACGCGTCTGTATTTTTTACGCCAGTCTGTGGCAAACTGCCGCGGCAAATCAAATCTGATTGGTGCAAATAGATAAATATTTTATATAAAATAAATAAATATTCTAAAAATAAATTATAAACGTCACAGAAATTTGAATTATATAACTTCTCGCTACATCGTGCTAAACTCAACATCTCACTACTGAAAACTTTGACATCGTCTGTAATAAACGCGTTTCAGTACATCAACTCCAGCTCATTCAAACACCCCTTGAGGAACTTCCAGCGAAGACAATTGAAACTACAATATTTTAAGTAATTATTTTTATATAAAATAAGTCAGCGTTTGACTACGAAACCATCTTATTGTAAGTGGCCACGTAATCTTTGTTGAAACGCACTATTTTAGTAAAAGCCTATTCACTCTTGACTTGAAGACATTTACATTATAACCAAACAGAAATACCGACGCGCGCAACTTATTCCATTCCTTTGCAGTACGAATAACAAAGGACGGGGCGAAACGCGACGTACGTACCGTTCGTCGGCTCGTTCGATTTAGAATTCTGAGAGGCGGGGAATTCTGCGCCTGTGCTCGAGTCTTTGAAGGATGGTTTTAACGTATTCATGGTCACCGATAACTCTTTTAACACGCCTCTTCATTGAATGCAATGCTGGCATATTTGGCAGCACCAGTCCGTATATGGCAGCATTACTTCACACAAGATCGGACCTGAGGTTTATAAAGTGTGCCAACTTTTACTCGTGGAGTGAACTGCTGGTGAACCTTTGCTAGGATGTATAGCTCCCTAGCCGACGCTGTAGCTTTGCATTCAATGAACTGCCCAAAGTTAAAGTTTGAGGAGATTTTAAAATTGAATCAAATTGATTCTGAAACCAAATTTTAACTACTCTCAAAAAAGGATGAGTTTTTGAATTCGTGGACACTTTTTTATATATACCACAGAACTTTTTACTGAGTGCATTTTGTAAATACTTTTAATTTCACGTAATCTATATTTGCATATTTATAGGATAAAAACACGATAAGAAATGCCATCTAATCCAGCCGTTTTACCTTCAAACACTGGGCTAAATATAAGTTAACCTAATGCCATGTAAAGCCGCCATAATAGATTGATGTAGTGAAGCTCTTTATTAAGGAAACAACACAACGACATAATATCTTGTTTCAAATTCTTAGAAGCTATTAACTCGTCTTGTTTTGTATCCTTTGTATCTTGTTTGCAAATCCTTATAATAAATATATTTTAGGATAGTATTCGTACATGGGTACATTCGTACGTAATCGAAACTGTTTGAATTTCGAATGTTATATTTTTTAAAACGTTGCAACCTTCTTGGTAATAAATATAAAAAATTGGCGGGAAATCATTTGTCAATTGTTTTTTATCACACATTAAAGTTCTTCGTACGCAACAAAAATGGAATTAAGTCGAAAAGATTTTAGAGCGATGACTTTTTATGATTTTGAAAGTTCTGTCTCCGCGCAAGACAGTGCAGTTCGTCTTCAAAATACTTTTGGGAGAGAAGCACCTTGTTTGAGCACCGTGAGGCGATGGTTTACTGAATTTGAGAGAGGTCGACTTTTTTTACATGTCAAATTTCGTAAAGGGCGGCCTTCAACTACCGTCAACGAAAATAATGTAACTACTGTTGCTCCGAAGCGGGCAACTTATTCCAGTCCTTCGCGGTACGATAAATAAAAGACGACGCGAAGTGGGTCGTTCGTTATCTGAGGATAACAAGCGTCTCCTACCAATATACGTGCTTTAGAAAGCACGGAAGAACTCGAACATGTTTTTTACTTGGTCATCTATTCATTTTCTTCGAGCGCGGTTGGTTAACATACCCGCTACGCTAGCACCGTTTAGTTTTATTAATAACAGTCGATCGAAACCTCGTTATAGTCGGTCCAGCGTCGGTCAATGAGTGGAGTCAAGTCTTGCTGATGAATTCTCCATCACTGTATTATGAACGGATAGCGCGTAACGCGTTTTACACCAAACATGACTCATTACTTGTAAAGATTAATAAAAAATATACATACGATATAATTAACAAGAAATGTATACTATTAATAAAACTGTAACAGGTGCATTCTGTACATTAAGTATTTTTTTAATATTTTGATGCAGGGAGGCTAGAGAACAAAACATTTATCTTGAATTTATTGTTCGAGCTTTACACAAAACCCATTGGACAGATTTAGATGAAACTTGGCATAGTCGTAAGTTAAAACTGGAGAATGGTTATAGGATATGTTTTAAAGGCCCAGGAAAAGGCTTAGTTCCCGTGGGATAAAGCTTAAAATAAATATGGCAACTCCGAAACCATGTTTGTAACTTTATAAGGACTGTTGTGTTAGAAATCTTTTTGTCGCGGAAAACTACTTTGTTCTATGACATGATACTACGTTCAGGATTGGCTCCAGAATAAAATTTTGTGTGTTTCTTTGTATTATGGATCTATAATTAAAGCTTGTGTTTTATAATATTTTAATAAAACTTGTTTAAAGTCAGTTGAAACAAGTTTGCTGTGCAAAAGCCTACTAATATATTAGTAGTGAAGAAGACATGTGTCTATAACGAAGTAGTATACTGTATACTACTTCTAGAGAACATAGGTCTCTTCACTACTGAGGAGGTCTAGAACACTCAACCAAGCTGCTTCAGTTCAGACACACAGACATTACGAAGATGCTTCTAAACACCACTACAGTGGGGCCGAGGCTAACTAGCGATCTGAGCGCCATCTATTACAACACGAGGTACAACGTGTAACGACAGCGGTACGTTCTGTCATCGGCTGGAGTTAATAGCTGGTCTTTAGACTAAGTCATTACAGTTTGTGTATACTACCTCGCTTTAGTCGTAAATATGTTTCTATCGATCAAGAATATACTAGATGTCGTCTTTCATAGAAATTTAGGTAATACTGTCCGCATAAATATATTATTATACATCTTAGTAGAATTACCAACAAACTAAAATAAAGTTTAAAAAATATTCTACGTGAAACCTAATTACACCCATTCTGTCTATTTGGTTGTATTAAATAATTTCAATACACATTGCATTGGTGAAACGTGTTTTTATGTTGGCTGTTTGAAACGAATTGAATAAAAGACCAGCCCACATTTCAAGTGAGCTGGTCTGTGTAGAGACACATTTTATTGGTGATATGACATCTAGTTGTATTACAGGTCCAAGGTGACCACGTTTTTATGGGAATTGTCCAACAACTGAACCTTCGAGACTCAGATTCAGAGTACTATATAATGGATTGATTATGCTAAATTGGAACGGTTTAAGTCGATTTGCGAAAATTTATTGAAATTTGCGAGAATTGACAGGCCGGTTGGTCTAGTGGTTAGTGAACCTGACTACTATACCGGAGGTCGTGGATTCGATTCCTACCCAGGTCAAACTTTTCTGTGATGAGCAGGAATGTTTGTTCTGTGAGTCTGGGTGTAAAAATATCTACATTAGTATGTATTACAAACATGTATTTATGTTCATCAGTTGTCTAATCATTATAGCAAGTTAACGCTTAGTTTGGAAACAGATAGCCGTGTGTGAGTTGTCCTGAAACATTTATTTATTAACATATAGGCTTTTTATCAACATATTACTCCGACAAGGTTACGAGCGGACTCTAGTTATTCAAACTCTACTATGTAAAAATTACTAGCTAAAACATGTTGGCTAAGTGCGGATCGACTTTACAATTTTGAAAATTACATGAAGAACTCTCAGGAAGGGTTTTGTCACGATGTTTGATCACCGAGTTATATCCTTATCATGGCCCACTATTGAGCACGGGTCTCTTCTCTGAATGAGAAGGTTAAGGCCATAGTTCACCACGCTGGCCAAGTGCGGA
>DWJZ01006940.1:0-12555 GCA_018249125.1 Asbolis capucinus
GAACAAACATTCCTGTTCATCACAGAAAAGTTTGACCTGGGTGGGAATCAAACCCACGACCTCCGGTGTAGTAGTCAAGTTTAATAACCACCAACCGGCCTGTCGAACGGCCTAATATGTTAAAAAACTCATAACTATCTCATTACTGAACTCAGCTCTCTTCTTACAATATAAGGTGAGGACATACTTCTGGCCAGGTGCGGATTGACGTCACACACCTTCGAGAACTTTACGGGGAACACAGGAGGTTCATCGAAGCAAGTTTTTTTTCCATACTATAAGTAAATGCTTACTACAATCCGACCTGATGTTATGTGGCGATATAGTCTTAGATGGTTAAGCATTAACTCAGAAGAAGGCTCTTCTATTGTCGTATATATTTAACTAGCACACATAACTTTTGAAAATCTGAGGTGCGTGCCGTGCTTGAAACCAGTTCATCCCGTTCTAGCGACCAACAAAAACCAACACTGCTTTCACTACTCATTACATTAACTATACAGTACGTACAATAATATTTTTAACTCCTTAAATAAGACATATTTTGAGACATTTCACACTAACTTTAACGAAGACCTCGGTTCAGTTACGTTCCTTAACGTCCTTTCAAATAAAATTTCAATATCGTGATTCAGGATTTTCTATGACGTCACTGTATGACGTATTATGTGTCACCTATGACCGTGCCATCCAATCAGATGAATGCTAGACAAAAATAATTGTTATTCACAATTCGTAATATTGTTCTAATTACGTCACAATTTCATAATAATTGGAATTATCTGCAGCACCTAATTTATTCAGAGATTTTGGTTTAATCTTATATTTAAGCCGCCAAGATTTTAGGACAGCCTTATCGTGAGATCCGTTTGATTCGAATTTTAAAAAAGGCGCGACAACAATGTTAACACGGTCGTCGTAAATTTTATGGCCGCTGTGATGAGGCGTGAGAATTCTTAATGGCCAGTCACAGAGTAACCTCAACCAGATCTTTACAAATAAATTTAACGTTAAATTGCTGACGAATTTAAATAACTTTTTAATTTTCGAAAGAAAAAAAAGAAAGATATTTATTTACATACTAAAACAAAAATATATTATTATCAAACATAGTAATAAGAAATAAATAAATATAATTAGTCAGTACAAAAAAATATCTGCCATAAAAAATTGTGCTCAGCGTTAAACGCTGTTATTTATTTGTTTTATTTATTTTTTACCACTATGTTTTGCCAACAGCTGAAAATACCTACATAGTGTCTAGGAATAAGGTGGCGAAGTTATAGAAAAAAAAATCTAATATCTCAAATGTCAAATTGTGACATTGAGTGATTTGTAGCTAAGCTCCGCCTGTCCCGTGTTTCAAACATCACTGCCCGGAGCAGACAGCTGAGCTCTAAGCTTTAACGGGCGCAACCGAGTTGCATACACCTGTCCCTTTCGCACGTACACAAAACGTCTATCTCTGTCTCGTAGATCGGATAAGACTCCATCCTATTCTATAAACGGCACTACCTATTACATGGTATACTTACCTGAGAGCTTTTGTGAAAAAGTTCAAAGCTTTTTCTCGGTGCAGTTTATAATGTATAAAGATTTTGTGAGAGTATTGCACAAGGGATTTCTTACGTTATGCATTGTTCTGATATTTCGTGACTTTGAAATTATACTCTGATAGTGTGACGTCAGTTTTTGTGTCTAGACAAACTAAAGGTATCGTACCTTACAATAAGCTTGTTTAAAAACACTAACCTATATTTTGCTTGTGTATTACTTCTAATATGAAGCACGCCGACGTGTAAGTACCTGTAAATAAAATAAATAAATAAATAACATTGCACTATACTAAAAAATCTTAATATACTTAAAAACATTCCTTGTATTGCCACATTTAAAAATAAAGGCATTTCCGACAAATTTAGCATTGTGAATAACTGCTTGTCCTATAGAAGTTAAAAATGATTTAAATTAACCTTGCAAGATGCCACTGTATCAAACCGACAGATGAACAAACAAACAAACATATCTCCAAAGTACTTAAAAGCTTCTAAGGCAATATTGTATCGATTTTTAACTGTTAAAGAAATCGATGTTTTAAGTGACACTTAATTTAATTGCACCCATTACGTCATTAGGATGGATGGGTAGAACGTATGGATAGGATGGCGGTATCTGAGACAACAAAATGTATGTGTTGCTACTAAAGTACCGAATTAATTACTCAATTCACATCTGCTTTTAATGAATGAAGCCGTTTCGGATTAAATCTTGTTGAGAATATATAAACCACCCATAACATAGCGGTATCGATAAGTGATCAGCGAGGTTATGCAACATCGGGCGCGGTCAATTAGAGTGCAAGTGACCGCGGAAAACACTTCCACATTGCATTCGACAGTTCAGTTGCCTGGTCGAAGGTCAACTTAAAATCTTTATTTATTTAAAAAATTACACAGAACTATCCCAGCCTATCTATGGACAGTAAAAACGCATCGATGTTACGGAATCGATTATAAATAATCATTCGATGATGTAGGCCAATGAGGTTACCCAGTTATCGATTAATCCGTAAGGAGCGCAATGGATTTTTTAAGGCCCTCTTGATATGATGACGATGTTTGTTAATGGTGCATCGTGATGAGTGAGGATGTATCTGTTCCACTACTGGTCCCTGGTCTCCACTCTACTCCACAATGTGCAGGGTATAGGTTCACCAAGTGCGCATTGCTAGACTTGCAACCTTTGTGAACTTTATGAAGAATTTTGCGAGTGCAGGTTTTCTCACAATGTTTTCATTAGTAGCAAGTGATAAGAACTTCTGATACGCACATGGCTTTATGAAATTTAGAGATGTACCCAAGTTTCAAATCATTATTCTATCGATAATTTTTAATGGTAAATCAAACTCATAATTAATAAGTGGAAACCAAGAAAATATTTAACGGTTATAATATTAAGATGTAGGTTAATGTTTAATGAAACAGAGACACCTATTTCCGGCGGATTGCCCCGAGACGATATAATTCGTAATATCCGCTCAGAATTTATGTCATTCTATCGCGGTTAGTTTATTAAAATAACTTGTATTTATATTATTTTTAATAAATTCCTTAAATACCCTTGTAGCTTAGTTCTGTTGAAGCTAGAAGTCCTGGGTTCGATGGATGCGATAAATTAATGTATATTGTCATATTTCGTTTTGTGATATTTATTGCTTTGTCCATTCCTCTCCTGTTACAAGGAGTCTTAGTTCTAGAATGGGTATGAGTGTGTAAACGTCTATTTTTTAATATACAAAGTCTTGTGTAAAAATATTTATAGTAAATTATTGCAAGAGAACTTGACCAATTTTGTTTCTAATTTCAATAACAATAAACTAAAGTGACATAAACTGTAAAAGTGACATAAACATTAAAAAATCTTACATTTAACGTCTATAAAAAATGGATTAAAAATCTCCTAACCGGAGCAATTTTTATTTCTAAAGACTTGCTATAAAATAATATTAAAATTCAAAATTTCACCCAATTACATTTCTTTTCTACTCTTTCGTTTAACCCCCACCACAAACATCTGTACATAAAAAAAATTGTAAAAAACCTCCTAATTAGGGCATTTCCTTTCCTCCCCTTTCTACCACCAGTTTTAGTATTTTAACAAAAAACGTTTAGTGAGTACTTTTACATGTATTTTTCCGTTTACATCTTACATCACATCCTAAAACAGCTTATGAAATTATTGCTGTTGCCAAATCAAGTTCCCGTTATATAACATTTCAAACTGTTAGTCCAAATTACTCCCTACTCAACCAACACATTCCCGAAATCGATTAAAAAGTTTTAGACACACAGACAGATGCTTCGCTTTGTCCAATCTGTCCCAGGGTATGCCTATATATAAATAGTTTTAAGTGGCAAAGCCGCCGACTTGGGCCTTGCCCTCAGATAAGATCGCATTAGGGGAATGGAGGAAGAAAAAACATCCCGCTACTGGTTTTTGTCATGTTATATAGTTGGATTGATAAATTAATATTTCTTCCCTTTATTTTTTCACTTTAAAATATTTTTCATTTTATTTTTTGAGTATATCAATATTTATCAATCTTTCTTTTAATTTGTCAGTTTATTAATATTTCTTCGTTTTATTTTGTCAGTTTATTAATATTTCTTCGTTTTATTTTGTCGGTTTATTAATATTTCTTCGTTTTATTTTGTCAGTTTGTTAATATTTGTTCGTTTTATTTTTTCAGTTTTTTTTTATTTTTTTTGTTTTATTTTTTCGGTTTATTAATATTTCTTCCTTTTATTTTTTCTGTTTATTAATAATATCAATGAGAACAGACTATTCGATATTTACAAAATTCCCTTCACAAAACTGTAATCTCTCTGTTACCTTTCTACGCCTTAACTACTGAACCGATTTTGATGAAACTTGGCAAAAAGTTAGAGTAGAATTTGAGGAAAAACTAATGCTACTTGGTTTTGCGAAAAAAGTTTTTAAAGGGGTTGAAATAGGGTACGACAAGTTCTATAAAATATCTTCATTCTTGAAGATAAGAATAAATAATATGCATAACACTTTGTATTGCACAACATTACGTGTTGACTGTGAAGGGGGCGCGGGGGCGCGGTTGGGGGGGAGGGGCTGCAGAGGCGGGGGGAAGAAGAGGAAAGAGGAAGGGTATGTATAAAGCGAACAACCGGTAAGTTAATCTATATATAATCTTCAAAAAAAAAACCAGAATACCTTCTTAAGAAATAACCCTGACATTATATACCCCAACGATACAAGCCTATTAAAATTTCAACAACACATACCAACTTTAGGAACGCTAGGAATTCTTGTCAACTTGCTATACGATATTAAATCATTACCTGTCACAGGTGATGTGTGAATTACATAATCACATACGGCTCTATTAGTGTTTGAAACGATAATTAGGTTCAGGACATAAACAATTTCTTTGTTAGTTCTAAGTTCTTTCGCTGGAATACAATCGAATATGTTGGAATTGTATGAATCCTTATTAAAAATATTATAGCATTGAAAAATATACTTCGCGAAGTTTAAAACGTATGATGATTTCTTCAATCAACAGTTTTGGACTACTTTGTGCCCGCGGCTTTGTCCTTGTGGTAGGTATGTTGATAAAAGTAACCTATTTATTCCAAACTATAATCTACCCCTGTGCCAAATTTCATTCAGATCTGTTCAGTACTTTTTACATGTAGGAGTAACAAACGTTTTTGGTTGGATACCTAAGGATAATAATGTGTTTATTACTCATAAAATAAAATGTTGTTTTCTTCATGTTAATTTTATAAATGCCAAATATAAAAGATGCATGAATACGTGTTTCTGTTCCATGCAAAAACGACTAGCTTTTTTTAACGCGTCATGCAAGCAAAGCCGGCTAAAACTAGTATGTATAATTCCTTTGCAGTAACATTTTAGAAATCTAGAATTATATATCGTCTGTTAAAGTTAGAAACAATTGAATAATGTTCAGGCTTTACTGATACGAGTTAAATTGACTATTGTTTTAACTGCGGTTAACGACTAAATGTTAGTTGTAAAGATTAACTAAAGCGATTATTATGACAAAAGATTTGGTAATGTCGACACATCTGAAAGCAATTTACGACAAAATTGTAATAAAATTTAGTTTACGACGTGAATTGATATTTTCAATTGTTTATAAGTTAAGTAAAAGTTTTATTATGTTAATAACATATTGTCCACTAACCCGCATTGGACCAGCGTGGTGCAGAATGCTTTAGGCCTCATATATATGTATATATATGTAGGTAATATATATGTAGGTGTTCCGTATATACTCGTAAAATAAATGCTTTCAAGTCTAGAGTGAATAGGCTTCTATAAAGTTAGTGCGCTTTACCGAATACTTCATCGCCACTTACCATCAGGTGGGATCGTAGTCAAGCGCAAATTTATCTAAGGTAAAAAAAATATAGTGAAAGTTTGTGAGAATAGATAGTTTGATACTTCTTCACACTAAAACTGCTGATTAACGAACTGTTTTAAAAATCGATAAGTAAATATCATTCGATACCATAAAATTATATCGATGGTAAACTTACTCGCAGGTGCAAATACATAATCTAAAATATAAATAGAGACTGACCTTTCACGTGCGATTCCGATAAAAGTGATAATAAAATCGATTTTATTTAATATTCTTGATATCAATATATGCATAAAACAGCATTACGCAAAGATAAGATTTATAACTGGAGATAATTGGCTTCAACCCTTAATGGCCCAATATTGAGCATGGATTCCTCTTGACTGAAGTGGACTGGAAGTACTTACACGAAGTCCTACGACAAGTCTTAACGATTGCTATCTAACGATAACGACGAGACTGACGATTTTACGTGCTATTTAATACTCATGAAAGGTTGAATTATTTGATAAACTAGACCAAGGCTGCTCAACCCCAGGCCCGCGGGCCATTATGTGGCTCGCGAAAGGATTTTATGTGGCCCGGGCAAAAATATTTTTTTGGAAAAAATTTTTGACACGCAAATCCCGAGAGTTACTAGTGGCTCGCAGTAAATTTAACATCCCTTAGATTGGCCCGACTGACAAGAATGTTCATCCTCGAACTACATTATTTATATATTTATAGAACCAGGAAATCTTATTTTACAGTATACAAGATTTTGCAAAACAATTCCTGTGTCGGTAGTTTTTATAAGTTTTTATTTATCTTGTATTGTATGTTTGTATGTTATTATTTGTATATTTAGTTGTTAAGTATTCAGGTCAAATCTTGCAAGTTTAATTAGACACAATTCTAGCTGATATTTTGCATACACCTTGCGTTCTGGCGACAATGCATTTTTATGATATGACCTGATACTACGTTCAGGATGGACTCCACACAAGGGAATTCCTCAACGGTTAACAATACAGCTATAAAATAGTGTTTCTTCGTATCAAGGTCTCATTAAAGCTTGTGTTTTTAAATCTGTACTAATATTATATAGATAATATAGTATTATAAATATATTATAATATTATAAACAGGAAAGATTTGATTGTTTGTTTGTTTGAACCGAATAGCCTCCCGAAACTACTGGGCCGATTTGAATGTTTTTTTACTATTCGAATTTTAAATCATCCCTGATGAACATAGGCTATACAATATTTTCAAAAACTTTAGGTGTCCGTATAAAAACTTCGATAATATAACCGAACGTGTGAACAAAATCCTTATATCGCGTACGCTACGGAAATTATAGACAATAGAACAAAGTGATGTACTACAGTTTTGTGAGGACATCAATATCTACAAATACCGCGCCACCACACGTCTAACACAGTTATGTCACAATAACTAAGTTTTGGGGTGAACCAGTTAATTCCGAAGCGAAGCTAGGGCAGTTTCTAGTATATGAATAAACCTTATTAATACTTATAATAAGGGCGTATTAAAGTACTATTTAATTATACGCAGAGTTAGTTATTTCGTACATGATAGTGAAAATAAGACCTATATCGTTGCTAAGTTATTAAATTGCTAATGTAATGACTCAGAATGTTATAACTTGGAAGCAGATCGTTTCTTGCAGATAACTTCATACCGCCCACTTCCTCTATTTCTGGTTAGCTATAGACAAGAGAAGGTGATTATAAAATCTTGATTTCCTTTTAAGTTCGTCAAAGCTTACTTCATTTATAGACTAGTTTCTGAACGCGGCTTTGGTCGTGTGGTGTTGATAGAAAGAAGTATGTGTTATTCCAGAATACGCGCCTAAACGATGATTCAAACATGGGGGAGAAAGGTAAAGGTTTTGAAAATTTGACATGACCAGGTCCTGGTGGTAGAGTGGTGGACTAAGGTATGTACTTCTTACAGGAGTGGGAGAGTTTTGGATAGCAATCATGATGATAATGACTCTGTAAATAAATTTCATCCAACCAATTTTCAAATATAATATTAGTTGAGATAACATCGAGATTGAATCGAGATAGAATCAAAATCGACACTGGCGAATCATTATCGACTATTCGATTTTAAGATAGGAATCCAATCTCGATAACAACGATCAAGAACTCTCGTCTCATACCGAATTCTCGTCACAAAGCAGTTCAGGGGCTCTTTCCGTAGGCGTTAAATCTACTAATACATTTCGAGCTCGGTGTCGACATGGAACAAAAATCAGGGCGAGCCGCCTCGCCCTGCATAGCAAATAGCTGAACGAAAAAGTTCAATATTACATTTATTTTCGAGCTATTCGGTGTAGTTAAGCTGTTAGATTTTTGTGAATTAGTAAATATTTGTGAACTATATCGACGGTGAATAATACCTGCTGTATTTTTCATTGAAGCGGTGATAGGTTAGTTGTTAAGAATCCGGCCTCCTCAGGAGGTCCGGGTTCGAATCCCGGGGCACGCATTCCTAACTTTTCGGAGTTATGTGCGTTTTAAGCATTTAAATGTCACTCGCTGTAACGGTGAAGGGAAACATCGTGAGAAAACCTGAATGCCTGAGTGGAAAACTCAAAGGTGTGTGTAGTCTGCTAATCCGCACTTGGCCAGCGTGGACTATGGCTTTCTTTCTCATTTAGAGAAGAGACCCGTGCTCAATAGTGGGCCCTGATGGGTTGAGATGATGATGATGGTGATTAAAGAAATTCAAATTTGGTATATAATTTGTGTAAGAGTTGAGAAGATATGATTTTTTTAATTCCATTCCAAAAAAAAGGCCTGTCATAAATTTTGTATATGTTATAAGAGTTTATTTTTCCGTTGTAATATCGAAATTAGGCTATAAATTAATGCCTTTTCTTTAAGTAAAACTAAGAGCAAATTATTAATTTATTATTTATTTTTAATTTATATAAACTACATTTTATACTAAATTTACACTTTAGGCAACTGGATCAAAATATTGTAATTATTAATTATTTTTCCGATGTAATATCTAAATTAGGGCCTAAATTAATGCCTTTTTTTTACGTAAAACTAAGAGTAAATCATTAATTTATTTTTAATTAATAAATTATTTATTTTAATTAATTAATTTATTTTTATTTATTGTTAATTTATGTAAACTAAATTTTATACTAAACTTACATTTTATGCAACTGGATCAAAATATTGTATTATTAATTATTACGTATCTAACACACCACGACTACTCGTATTAGATTTTAAACTACACTCCATGAAACGAGCTTAAAACGATCTTCACTAGAAATTATTCCTTGCTCATTATACCAAACAATAAAGGGATTGTTCACTGCCCGTATATCGTATAAAGATGTCTGTACACTTGAGTAGGTACTAATAAGCGGTCGTGTACACTGTACGAGCCCATGGGTGTTGAATGTGATCTTACGTGTAGTGAATCCGCCGGTCCGCGTCTATCTTGGCCAATCTTAATATAACCACTTTTTATTTTCATCCATATTAAATTTATTCGATGTAATATTAAAGAAATTGTAACATAAAACTAGTGTTTATAAATTTACTTATAAATACGACAGTTCGTGGAGATGTATGTTTGTTACCCTTTCACGCAAAAACTACTTGACCGATCTGAATGAAATTTGGCACAGAGATAGATTGGAATCAGGAACAACACATAGGCTACTATTTATCAACATACCACGTAACCGAAGCCGCGGGCGAGCACTAGTTCGTTACAAGTAGGACGTGTCCCCCATTATTACATAACAATTTAAAATAGCCGGCGTGCCCTACAACAAGAATTTCTGTGTTTGCAGTCACGCGACGTATTCCGTGTTGTCTACCCAGATGAGGCAGATACGAAACTAGCGTTTGCTTAATTGGCTCCTATAAATATAACTAAGTGTAATTCTTGGTAATCTATTTGGTAGGTTAAATGTGGATGGCTTCGCGGCGAATCAATGGTTTCATCTTGTTCTAGAAACTATGATTGTCGGTTGTCATTTAGATTCCATCTTTACCTCTTATGTTTGTATTAGTCGTGACTGTTTGCTGTTATTCTGTTTATCAGCCAGAGGTATGGATTTGTGACATGTTTCCGCCCGCTGCTTCGAACGCGTGGTAGGTGCGATGATAAAATAGCCTGTGTTATTCTAGACTATAATCTATCTCTGTGCCAAATTTTATCCTGTTCGGTTTAGTAGTTTTTGCGTGGAGTTACAAACATCCATCCGTCTTCACAGTTTCGCAACTATATTAATATTATAAAGCTGAAGAGTTCGTTTGAACGCGTTAATCTCAGGAATTCCTGGTGCAATATTTTAAAATATTTTTGTATGTATGTGAATATTGTTAATAGCTAAAACAAATGAAGTTAGTTTTAAAATATACATAAAACATTATATATTTGTCTGATTCACTGATTATAATTTTGTTTATAAATGAACACTATATATCACAATAGTCATAATATCTGCGTCTGTAAATCTAATATGAATAGTAAATGGCATAATATATTTCCTCTTAAGATGAATTCTATTACCTACTTAATATTTTCCTAGATTTGAGACAGGACATGACCAAATGTTGTCGGTGATATTTTTAGACAAAATGCCACTTAAAAGGAAACTTGGATTTTATACAACTGTTGTCGGATGTTATATTTTGTTGTGGCCTCGTATTTAGCCTTCAGTAGATGAGAACTAAAGCAATAAATATATAAAAAAAAAACTGGAAATCCCAATTAAGGGCATCCGAACGTCACCGCTACTCTTTCGAGAATATTCATCAATGAAACCGTGTTCAAAACCGGTTCGATCTGGTTCGATTTTGGAACGACCTTAGATACCTGCTTTTTTTCTCCTCAAATATTTTATAATCGATTTATTTCGATCAATGATTTTTTTTTCTTTTATCCATATTTAAGAAATTTTAGAATAGAAACTCTGTTTAATTCGCTTAAAGATTTTTTTATTTTTAAACAATATACTTAGAAATTTTAGGAATATTTATTCATGTTTATGAGTTCCACAAAATGGCTGCCATTATCAATTTGTTTGAATTATTAACATAATATAAATTTATGACTACTATTATAATTAATTATATATTTAATTTGTTTTTTATTTATAAAAAAATAAGTGTTATTTAGAAACATTTATTTATCATCATAAGGCACGCCATATAATTAAATATGTATCTACTTAATTGTTTTATATGGGAGTAGTTAATCATAGATTTATAATACTACATTTCTATTTAGATTCTTACTACCAACTAATACTACCTATTATCATAATAATTCCTACTAATAAATAGATACAGTTTACGAGAATAGATGGATGTTTCTCATCCACGCAAAATCGACTGAACGGATTTGAATGAAATTCGGCACAGGTATAGATTATAGTCTGGGATAAACCATAGGTTTCGTTTAACAAAATACCTGCCGACCATGCGAAATCCCGTCGGAAAACTTTCATCATTGCAAATCATGACTGCCCCAGTACTGGGCGTGGGTTTCCGCTCACAATTTAAGATATACAGGCCATAGTCCACCAAGTGAAAATTTGTGGACTTCACACACCCTTGAGAGGTTATCTTACAAAGTTTTCGTTCACCTTAGCAAGTGATGATCAACTTTTGAAACGCAAATAAGTTTAAAAATTGGTTTAAAAATTTGAACCTAGTTCCTTCCATTAGAGACATCAACACTCAAACCATTAGGCTTCCCTACCACTGCTTTATATTTTTTACATATTTCCCTACCACTGCTTCATATTTTTTACATATTTCCCTGCCACTGCTTCATATTTTTTACATATTTCCCTGCCACTGCTTCATATTTTTTACATATTTCCCTACCACTGCTTCATATTTTTTACACGGAAAAACTTCGATTATTTACAAATACGAGAGTGTAGGAACTGTATATTTTGGTAGTCGGTAAACTCAAGTGTCGGGATTCCCCCGTACTCAGCTGGCCCATTAAATCCTATTTTACGACGCACTTGCCCACCGTGTTCGCCCAACAACCGTTTATACGCTCGTTATACTAACCTTAATTGGCGTATTGAGCTTATAGCAGTAATTGGTTGTTTTACGATTGTTTTTAAGGGTTTTACACATGGGCGGTTTAGAAGCTGCGTTGTGACCGCTGGTTTGGAATCTGATGTATTTGGAACTGTTGGTAAATTAAATGGCGGGCACAGGAAATTTATAGATATCTTCGGCTTATACAGATGTTCAATATTGAATTTTAATTTAAAGTAATGCTATCATTGCATAACGTAACGTAACCTAACATAACGTAAGTCGTAAACACTCATAAAAATATTGAATAAATTTTTACTTTGAATTATTTTGTTAATTCAGCCATTGAAATTTAAATTGAAAGATTAAATAAGGCCGTTAAAATCGTTAAAGATCCAGTAATGGTTAAATGATTGATTAAAGGTTTAAGTAAGACATTAACATGAATAGAGTTTGTTATTATTGTTATTGTGTGATAATGTACCGTATATTTAGTTTATATAATGTAGATACGAGCTACTCTTCTATACTAGGTGATACTCGCACCATACCGCTTTTCGTGTATATCTGTTTGGCCTACTG
>DWJZ01006941.1:0-12554 GCA_018249125.1 Asbolis capucinus
TGAGCGAACAATTGACGGGCTGTTACCCGTTCCCTTTAGCGTGAGGTCGATGAAGCCTCATAATATAATACATTGTGTTTCCTACATTCAAATTGTTTCTGTCGAATTGCTAATGCTTGGTGTACTTCTATGTGAGGATATTACAATTGGTTACAGATGTTCAGATGTTAATTTCACCATAGCACAAGCTAACGCTTAGTTTGGGTTCAGATGGCCGTGTGCGAGTTGTCCAAAGATATTTTTTTTTTTTTTCATTGAACTCTTATCTCACGAATAATATGAGTTATTATTGCAACTCTTAACTGTCCTACTGGACTCGGATCTCACAATGTGAGTACGCCATGGTCCAGCACGATGGCCAAGTGCAGATTTGTAGACTTCACACCGCTTCCAGAACTTAATGGGGATCAACAGTGCAGGTTTCTCCACGATATTTTCCGTCACCGAAACAAGCGATAATTAACTAGTAATACGCAATTGAAAATTAGAAGAGCACGCAAAATTTGAAACCAGGTCCTCCGGTTCGAGAGACTGTCGTCCAAGCTGTTAGGCGATAGCTGCTATAGAGTACGTAGTAGAAATGGTTCCCGATACGCCCTACTATTATCGCACTGGATGCACTCCATCATTTTACTGTCGACGTCTCCGGTACGTACGGCATGTTTCGCCTCGTCTTTTGTATGGCGTACCGTGTGTACCGTGACGGATTTGAACAAATTACCAACCATTTCCACTCGAGAAAGTAGGAGTCTTCAAGATTAGAGTGAACAGGCTTCTTCTAAGTTAATGCACCTTACCAGCTACGACTACATCGCCATTTACAATCAGGCGGGATCGATGTCAAACATTAACTTATTCTAAGAAAAATGTCTATAAAACCACCTTCGCAAATAGTGCATAATTTTAGAATATTTTACCTTCAAAAAGGTTTAATGAATCATCCTTAAAAGACAGACATGTCGTATACTGCAAATGGTTTGTCCAAGTACGCCAAAGCCAAAAGCCTAGCAGTTTGAATCTCCTCTCGAGCGGTTGCTTCAATTTATGTTCCAATATTTTTTACGGTTTCGGTTTCGTATTAAAAATTACAAATCTCTTATGTCGAAAAAAAATTGTTGGCTGTTGAGAGCAGAGTATCGCTTCACTTGTTTTTTGTCATTCCTTACGCGCGGGTCTAGTAATTCCATCCAGGCAGTTATCGCATTAATATATCTGTTAATGTCAATGGATGGCGCTGACCACTTACCATCAGGTGACCGTCAGCTTGTTTGCCTGTTTATATCGTTAAAAATATGACAAAACCTGAGATTCTCCGTAAGGCTCTTGAAGGCATATGAAGCTTGGATCTACTGTGTTTAAAATATTGTTAACAATAAACACCGATTCAGCTTTAATTAAACAAACTTGCTACAACAGGGTTTCAGCGAAACTCAGCCGTAAAATGTCCTTAAATCTCAAAATGGTTAAGAGAAAAGTTTGTGGAAAAGTTGTTAGAACAATTATCTTCTTTGTCTCCGACTTTCTTCTGTGATGTGGTAAATATCTGATTTTCCGCTAACTTGCGGGATCTTAAATTGTTTCAATTTATTTGTTCGCCTTTCTAAGATTTTGTTAAGTGTGTAATTTGATAACTCAGATATAATATTATATTTATATTATATTTATGGTTTAAAACAAAATTGCCCTCGCTTCGCTTCGGAAGAAGAGTTGTGGAGCGGTTTCAAAGCCATACTAATTTTAACCTATTATCCAACGGGAACAAAGCAGTTTTCTGGGATTAAAAGTATACTATAACCGTTGCCATAAGCCGCAAACATGCTAAACTTCATCTAAATTTGTCCATTAGTTTCGAAGTTACTAATTTTAACCTATTATCCTGTGGGAACTAAGCCATTTCTTGGGATAAAACATATCCTATAACCATTCCCGAGTTTCAAACTACGATGCAGTTTCATTTAAATCTGTCCAGTAGTTTTTGCGTGAAGTTCAAACAGACAAAAGGACAGAAGGACAATATAAATAAAAAAAAATGTTTTGTCTCTATATCGATAACAGAACCTTCCTGCATGAAAAGTTTCAAACAATACTAAACGGACAGAATTGTCTTAATGTATATTTTTATTATTAGTATACATAAAAGTTTCCATTTATCAACATTGGCCTCTGACCGGTCCTCGGAAGCCGGTTGACTTCTTCAGATGATCAGTCGACCCGGTTTCGGGGTACCCTGTGCTCCTTTTTCCGAGACGTGGTCTCCATTCGAATACCTTTAACTGTTCACAAGTACCTAAGTTATATTGCATACTAATGGCTCTAGAAGGGAGATAAAGTATTCATTGTCCTCCTCCCTTATGAATGTTTACACATACTGCACTCAAATGTTATCAACATCTGCCCTGGTCAGGAATCGAACCCTAGCTTCGCAATTTACCTACATATTATATTGTACAGTAAAAATGAAAGGTTTAGTACGATCAACCTAGTTTCCGACTCACAACTTAACCTGCGATGTTAATAAAAAAACACCCTCTATTATTTCACATTAATCTATCCCTGTGCTAAATTCTATTAAAATCGGTTCAGTACATTTTGCGTGAAAGAGCAATAAACATCCGTACATCCTCAAAAACTTAAGCACTAATAATTTTGATTTTTTTTACAAAATACCCTGTATCGAGCAGTCGCAAAACCCTTGATAAGAACATCGAAATCGAAAATTAAATACAAATAACGAAACAAAACGAAAAACAAACTGTACTCGTACAGTCTAGAACAAAAATCTCGTCGGAAAAACGTATTTTCGATTACACACTTATTGATTTATAGTCCTTTTTATGATCGTCGAAGTGTACATTGGAAATTGGCGCGCAAAATATATTATTTTGAACATTGCGACAAAATATTTTTTGTCAGCCTCTAAAAACCAGCCGCTGTGATGAACAAATTGAATCCTGTGAACTGAATAAGCTTTAATCTTTTATTGACGTAACCGAACTGAATGGTAAACTGGCTTCAACAATGATACTAGGAACTAGCTGACCTGGCAAACGTTCTTTTGCCATATAAATTATAGGTAATTTCGAATGATTAAATTACTAAAATGAATATTAAAATAGGGGTTGCCGACAGAAGGGTGAAAATTTAGGGATGTGTGTATGTATTTTTAATGCCAAACTTACTAAGTTAATGCACCCAACACGTTAGACACTTTTTTTTTTTTTAATATCTTTGGACAACTCACACACGGCCATCTGACCCCAACCTAAGCGTTAGCATACTATGGTGAACAGAAAACTGATAAACTTACACATATACTTTTAAATACATACTTAAATAGATGTTTCTATTGCACACCCAAACACACAGAACAAACATTCCTGTTCATCACAGAAAAGTTTGACCTGGGTGGGAATCGAACCCACGACCTCTAGTACAGTAGTCAGGTTCACTAACTAGACCAACCGGCCTGTCAAATAAAGGACTCTCATTCCCTATTTCAACCTTTTTTCAAGGATAGAAATTTTCCTCAAGTTCTTTTGTACCTCTGCACCAAGTTCATTTAAAATCGGTTGAGTAGTTTAGGCGTAAAAAGGTAACAGACATTTTTTACTTTCGCATTTAAATTAGTAAGCATGGCCGTTACGTAAGAATTTGAACTTGAACCTGTAATTAGGGACGCAGAGTAATAAGATTGTGGGGAAGTATGCGTACAAAAAACGGTCACATCGGATGAAAGAGCGAGCACAAAGGAACCTCAGTATCAGAGGTCTAGTAAACAGAATGTAAAGGAAACGGTTTTTTGTCGGACTTAGAAGCGGTCGTCGGCATGACGGAGCCAGGTAGGTTTGGCGGCGAGTTCGCTCTCCGATGTTATCTTGGATTCTTGGTTACTTAGAGGCAAAGCCCGCTATCTCTGAGACGACTGTTTGCACGATGGCCGGCCTCACCGCTAGCATACGTGACTACGTTGTATGTGAAATGAATTGTTTTCACATGACTAGTTTTACATATACTTATTTTTACACAACTAGTACAGAGACGATATAATTTGTCAAGGTAATATTTGGGATGTGAGGATTGTTTTAATAAAGAATGTTTTTCTAATTTATATTGTTTTTTAAAAATATTAGAATGTTTTTGATTGTTGTCGGCGTTAGTTTTAACATTTTTTCGTTTCTATCTCTATTACAATAGTTATTGTCTATAACAAGTCATTTTAACTTTACAACAGATTTCAGCCTGTCATGATGTCTATTTGTAGAAATCGAATTATCATACAGAACGTAAGCTACATCAGCAATCCTTAATTTTACTTAATTGTAATTTATTTTCTCATTTCTATATATATAATTTTATAAATTATACAATATAATGCATATAATTCTATACTCGATGGAATTTCGATCTGGAATATAGTTAGTTTTTTTTTATATTTATGATAAGTATGTAGGGTAATACCGTACCGTAAGAGTATGTATAAATATGTATGAAGTCTGAGTAGGTATAATACAAGGTTACTATTTAATTATTTTGTTTTATTATAGTCTTTATGTACTGTTTAATTATTTGAAATTACCTATATAATTTACATTAGTACGTAAATGTTAATGAAAAGATATATTATAATTGCAATGAGCAAATTCCATACCAGGAACAATAATTTCTACTGAAGGTCTCAAATAAAATTTTAATGTAGCGACTAAAAATTTGGTAGGTACATCGCGCAAGGCCGCAAAACTTTAGCAATTCGAGCTAATTGTACTTCGAACAATATCCGCTATTGTACAGCAATTGAATAATGTTCGAAGACATTTTTGACGGTAAAATATTTGGCTTCATCGTTCAGTTGTCGCCCTTGGAATGAGGCCACCTTTGAAAAAGTTGAAGTTGTATATCACCGAGGGTTGAGGCTATTCAAATGGTTCATGTTAATAAGGATAAAGTTTGTGTTCATTCAAAATTTTATATTCCCCAAGGTGCAGACGGGTCACCTCGTTTCATATGCGGACACCACGTTAAATATTTATCACGTACCGTTTTAGACACAAGCATTTTTAAGCCCGAAATTTAATCACAAACAATATAACAATTCCGAATCCACTGCTTTGTTAGGCAAAGTGAGGAATATAAAATGGAAGCAAATAAATAGTGAGGAATATTAAATGAAAGCAAAAAATAGTGAGGAATATAAAATGAAAGCAAAAACATAGTTAATATTAATAAAATACAATAAATATTTCAATGCTAGCAGAGGATTTTATATAAATTGTTTTTCAACCAGTAAAAACCTTGAAAACTTTTTTTTTACGCTGTATATTATTTATGGAGCAAAAAAAGACGGTGTTGTCTTTAACAATATTAAGAGATGAAATCTGTCTCACTTTGAGATTGCTGTCCAGCGAAAGCAAGTATCAGATTACTTGCTTTTCTGTTCTACTTTTAACATTCCGCGCTATAGTTATTACTATATCGCTTTTAGCGGTAATTTATTTTATTTTTATACGCCCAATTTATAATAAAGCATAAGTTCCGGAACAGAATATCGAACTACCGTCTTTTTACTTCAACTCATGGCCCACTACTAAGCACGGTTCTCTCCTCATACTGAGGATCCCTAGACTACACTTCACCACGACTGCTCCAATGGGGATTGGTGGAGGAGTTAGTGGCCAACCCAAGTGTCGGAAGTCTTTATCCCCCCGAAGGCCTCCGACGTGGCTTAAGGATTGCTATGTAACTACAACAACCGGGGCCGAATACATGCCCTCCGAAGCAAGGAAACGATCATGATTTTTTTTCCACTAGCGGTCACCCATCCACCTTCCGACCGCGCCCGCTGTTGCTTAACTTTGTCGCTTTAACGCTTACAATTGAAACAAGCCGCAGGGCTATAACCGCTTCAATTAATTTTTGGTTCTTAACGTATTAAATTTAAATATCTTGTCAGATCTTGCATATTAGTAATTTTCTTCAAAATATTTTGTAATAAAAAGTCGAAATACTCTATTTTTTACCTCTATATATCCTTTCACAGAATGATCTATGTACGGGCTTTAGACTTTTAAGAAAAGTTTGTGTTTTAAGAATTTCCATCCTACCATAGATTTGCACAGTTAAAACGGATCTATCTCTAGAAATGACATCACTTTTAACTACTCTATTTTAGATGGCATAGTCATTTAATAAAAACATGATTTAACATCTAAATAATTCATGATTTATCACAAAACAATTATAATTAAGGCGTATCTTATCCATTGTCATCCATTGTTTTATGGCATTCACGTATCGATTTCTCGATGCCGGTCCGAGTTCCACAAACAAGTGCAGTATGCATTGTATTTGCAATCCGATCGATTGTTACGTAATACCTTCCGCTAAACGGACAATTCGAGCTGTGTTTGTAGGAATTATGAGTTGATTCTCACTCAAAACCTAGTATACGAAGTTGACATTCAATCTGGAAAATTCCATACAAACATGTGAATTTTGTATGGAAAAAATGGCAGATCTAATTTGCACCATGTATATATGTTTATTTAAAAATGAATGTTTGTAAGTTTGTCCTTTATTGAATCTGAAATGGTACGAGATAGAGCACCAATGTCTTTAACAACTGTGTTCAGAATTCTCTGGAAAAGATTTTGGTACCAGAATAGTATCGATCAGAAACATTGTTGATTAGGTGATGCGTAGCAACGCGCGCCGGGTACAGCTAGTGTGAAATATTTTTACGTTGTACGCTGGAGTATCAGTTGCAAAAGACTGAAAATGGTTTTAGCATAAAGACATCTCATACTCCGTCCTGATGGAAAAACGTAGAAAAATGGACCCGTACCTACAAAACTCATTCAAAACATATACCTACTAGTAGTCACTGAACTACGAGTATGTTGACCATAATTGCGTTAAATTAAGGACAAAACGCTATCTAACCAAAACAATCGTAATCAAATATAATAAACTCAAATGAAAATAACTTCTTGATGAATGAATGAAAAGAATGTTTTTCATTACATTCATTTCATTCATTCACCAAAAAGCGATTTGCATTTCATCTAAGGCACCAATCGCTCACTTATCAAAAACCAAAATTTAACAATATAAAACGCCTACATCAATTATAAACTTTAAAAGAATCCCTTGTAAGAGCCTAAACTTTTTCTTTGGCCACTATCATATATCATTGACGTGAAAGAATTAAGTTTAAACGAACTACCCGACCGCCATAAAATGTATAATTACCCCCCGCGTAAGGCACAGGAATTGACGCCCGCGTTCCGTTAGTTCAGTTCATAAATACTTAGTACTATTCCTTTAATGCGGGAATTAAATAGACTTTATTGCTATTCAAGTTTTACGCCAGTTTGTGCGTTGAGCTTATAAGTAGGATTTTTTTAAATTCCCAATACTTTAGGACGTTCAAATATCGTTCCACAAAGTTTAAAAGTGTTCGATTTTTTAAATATTATACTAACAATCTTACTCTTATATTGGTTTTTCTCATATATGCACAATTCTTCCAATATTATAAATGCGAACGTTTGTGAGGATGGATGTATGTTTGTTGCTCCTACACGCAAAAACTACTGAACCGATCTGGATGAAATTTCATACAGAGATATATTATAGTCTGAAATAACATACCGGCTACTTTTTACTATTTATGAAATGATCAATCTCCGTCTCAAAAGAATTGAAATTAATTTCAAATTAGGTAGTTATTACCTTCTTATACATTAAATCGATAGTAGCACGGACTAAAAGAAAGATGCCCGGAAGACCGTTAGAGAGGCAAGTTCTCAAACATTCCAAGGAGTCATTACCACAAGCAGAACGCCTCGGGCGTCGGTTGCCATAAAACATACTCCACCCCATTTGCGGAGACAAGCAATCTAGTCGCAGTTAATAGCGATTTTATGGACTGGAAGCCACAACAAGGGTTCCATGTAATGTAACCATGAAGGCCTTAAATTACAGGACAGACCGGAAAGATTTCTTTAACCCTCATTACTTCCTAAATGGCTATTATATTTTAATACCCAATAAAGATAAAGAAAATCTTAATTTCATTATAAAGTAGATATTAATTAATACTTAGCACTCGAAATATTTTAAATTCTTCTACCTTACGTTCGGATTTGCAGTTAATAATATTTATCATTTATAATTTTTAATTTTATAACTCTTCCATATCAACAAGTTATTTAATGATTGTAGTTTTTTAGGATAATTAATTTTGAAATTAAATTAATATTATCTTAACGTTAATATTATGAAACAAAACTAAAGGTCAAAATGAACTAATGGAGATGTTACTACTTTATATGATTTTTTTATCGATTCTATTTCGATATTATATTACTTTTATATTCCATTTGTTTATCATATCCATTGTACCTATTTGTAACCCATTTGTATACTTTTTCTATTATTTTCTTCTACTCCTGTTACATTTGTATTGTACTTTTCGTTTTGATAATTCCATTCCACGTCTATTACATTCCATTCTAATTCCATCTGTCTATAAAATGTCCTAATAGATCCAAAACAGTTGGTAAGCCCACACCTGTAGGAGTCTAATGACTCCAGCACGGTAGTAATCAATGCTCGTAGCTTACCGCCTCGTTTGACCGGATAATTAGCTAAAGGCGAATATTTCCGACTACTTCAAGCTGCACATGTCTTGAAAAATCCCGACTAATTATATTAACCGCAAAATACACGTGACAATTTCGATAATGAGCTCCGAATATTTGCGCTTGTTAAAATTTGTTAAATATCTTTGTTTATTTATCTTAGATAAATGAGTTTTTTGGTTTCGTGTATATTTTAAGAATGACTTAGTATTACATGTACATGTACATAGTTCTTGTAAATTTATGAAATTTTATGTTTATATTTTAATTTGTTTAAATATTTTCTTTATTATGAATGATTTATATGTTTATAGTTATTTATATGTTACATGTTCATAGTTTATTTTATTTTATATTTATGTTTATTAGTTCAATTGATTTAACAGTAACCCAGTAACAAAAGTTTAGGCGATCGTGCTCCGGTAGAAAGGTGTCGAACATTTTCTGGCAAAACGGTA
Organism: Asbolis capucinus; assembly: GCA_018249125.1. Lineage (NCBI taxonomy): Eukaryota > Metazoa > Arthropoda > Insecta > Lepidoptera > Hesperiidae > Asbolis > Asbolis capucinus. The sequence continues at coordinate 9,098 of DWJZ01006941.1, forward strand.
CTCCGATCGATTTTACGAGTATATAAGACAGGCTATTAACCAATACTAGTGACTAATGCAATTTTGAATTTACCAATCACGTTCCTTTATTTAGACCTTCCCCCCACCTCACCGTTCCACTTTGACTGAATTATTTTGTAATAGATTTTAACCGTTAAAGTATTGCTTGGTTCAAGGTATTTACAATTATGTTATTATATTTCCTGTGCTGGGCCATTAATGGTAAACTCAATATAAATATTAACTATAATTATTATCATTATACATTATTACAGTAATGATCATTATCGTAGAATGATATAATATATAAATGGATATGAATAATAAACATTATTATCAATTTTAAGTCACATAATAATTTATAATAATATTAAAAAGTTTTCAAATATTCATATTGTGTAACAGCAAAAACTTATTAATTAAATATAATTATGTAGGACTGACTGTAACTTCACCTTCCTCGAATGTCTTATGTATTCTGCACTCAAATTAATTTTGACATAGGATTCTGGGGTTATAAGTTAAAACAGGGGTCGGCAACATGCGGGGCGGCGGCCCGTATGCTATTACGTGCGGCCCACACTGACCCCGTCACACAACGCAACTTGGCATTTCTCGTAATCCTCCCGACGACACATCAAATGTGACCCGCACCAATATTTTCATAAAATTTGTGGCCCTCATATTAAAAGGTTACCGTGAGAAAGTAATAATAAACCGATCTGTTAACGCAGTATTATTATAAAGTAATGAAACACACAGCGCAGTAAGCATATTGTAATACTGCGCTAAGAATAGGTAACGCTCCAAAGATCTCACAATTCACCCATCTGGGGATTGTTTACATTTTCAACAGACCAATGAAAGTTACTGTTAGGTTTCCCTACCTGTTACTTTAATCCGCAAACCGAGAAATTCAATACAAACACTTAGGGAACGTACGCAAATATGGATTCTCGACTAATTACATTCGTTATATTGTAGGAAATTACATGATTGAAATTTTGTGTTCGACAAAAATTAATGCAGATATACAGTATTCCTTTTGCATCCTACTAATATTTCCAATAATATTCTTACTAATATTCCTATTAATATTCCTTCTAGTATTCTTACTAATATTCCTATTAATATTCTTAGTAATATTCCTATTAATAATTTTTATATTCCTACTGAATATTAGTAGGAATTACTATTCCTATTCATATTCTTATTAAAATTCCCACTAATATTCCTATTCAATATTCCCACTAAAGTTCATACTAATATTCCATTTAATATTCCTACTAATATTATAAATGTGAAAGTTTGTGAACATGTTTGTGTTTGCTTCACGCGCTAACCGTTGACCTGTTTAAGCTGAAACTTGGCAGACAGGCCACATCCAGGAAATGACATTAGAATAGATTTTACCCTGGTGACATAACTTGTACACATAAATATTTGTAATTAAATCACATTTACAATATTAGTAGGATTCAAAAGTGTGTGAATATTGATAAACAGATGTTTGTTACTCATAATCACGCGGGCGAAGGCTTGGGGCAAAATCCAGTATACAATATCAGTAGTATACTGTTGCGAGTACAATGAGTACCGGTTTATTGTATATACTGTAAACGCTCTAGGGTGCTTTTACTGTACAATCAGGAGTTTAACAAATCTTACTCCCACTCGGCACTAACCTGTCATCATACTGGCAGTTTAGTTTGCAATTTTCAGTCACGTTATGACAATCTAGGAAGTTGGAATTTCAGTACACGTATGTACGTACTATATTCTTACTTCAAGCAGATTTTAATTCAGAATCATTTATTTCAGGTTTTTTTAATACGCTTATGAACATAGTTTTTTTCGATCTACCAATGTTTCTGAAAGGTGTCAAAATAGAAAGAAGAAACTGAGAAAGAGAAGATTGTTACGGTACGGTTACAGTTAGGGAATATAGTTTATTTTACATATTAATAGCTAGCTTCCGTTCGCGTGGAATGAGCTTTGGGCTAACCCGCGATTTCGTTTGTGTCATACATGATTTTTGTGAATCTTTAACCGTTTACGCAGCGCACGCAGCGGAAGCTCTCAATATGAAAAAAATCCCCCGATTTTGAAACATTCTTCATTGGTGCTCCGCTCCTATTGGTCTTAGATTGATGATATATAACCTATAGTTGAATGCACCTGCTTTAGTTAAAACCTTTTTCACTAGATGGCGCTAACTATCAAGGAAAGTGGGTTTACTTCTTGCGTTAAATGATCAGTTCAGCTATATCTTAAGACCAAGGTGACTGATACCAAAAAGCAAGCAGTTTGGCATCGTGGAGGATCTTTAGTTTCGAGAGGTTATTCATTGATATAAATGCTTTAATTAAAACCTTTTACACTAGATGGCGCTAACAATCAAATAAAATGTATGTAATTACACCGTTTAACTATGAATCTACTATATCTTAACTACTATATCTTTGGTTAAGACCAAAATGACTGATATCAAAAAGGAAGTATTTCAGAATCTTGGAAGATTTTTATTGAAATGGTTTAGTTAAAACCCTGTACACTAGTTGGCCCTAACAATCAAAGAATATTTTACTATGTAACAATACTTAATAACGATTGTACTACATATATCTTAAGACCAAACTGACTGATGCCAAAATGCAGTTCAGAACCAGTGCAGTAACTATTTCATAAAACGTTACTCGTGCGCAACAGTTTCATAACCGTAGTACCCGTACATTAGCTATATAATCACGCATAACAAATCGAAAATCACCTGACGATAATACGCATGTAACATTTAACAATACTTTAATTTATACGCTGCATTTTAACGATACTTATTTTATAAATTATATCTGTTGGTGCACGTGCATACCCGATAACTGTTACGATGCAAATAAAAGCGGCGCATTGGATCTAGATTTTGTTTTAGGGCCAAAACGGCTCATTCATGCGTTTCACTTGTAAAAGAAGTCGTTTCTTATAGGAACTTTCTTAACAAGAATTACATTTTTTTCATCATAAGAACCGTCTGTTCGCTTAAAAAAAGTAATATAAATCTATAAAAAAAAAGATTTCTTCTCGTCTTAGGGCCTGTTTCGGAATCAAGTTAGTACTTATATCTACACTAATATTATAAAGAAAAAACTACAAAGTCTTTCCTAACAAATTTAAAAAATACTAAACCGATTTCCAAAATACATTCACAATTATTTTAATACATATTTCTGTCTAAAAATCTTTGCTATGAGGCAAGGAGCACGAGAGAACTGTGTACATATGTATGTATCTGTGTAACAGGCAGCTGCGCGCCCCTAAACACGCGATCGGATCCCTACGCAAAAAACTGTCCATGTCAAGTCGCTATTATACAATAGAAAAAAAATACAGTAAGTTCTTAAACATTATGCTTTATTACTACGATTAAACAAAGTTTTTGTTTTGTTTCCAACAAACAAAA